>JAJMHH010000024.1:49331-128557 GCA_030582955.1 Osmozyma tolerans
TTTTTTTTTTTTTTTTTTTTTTTTTTTTTTTTTTTTTTTTTTTTTTTTTTTTTTTTTTTTTTTTTTTTTTTTTTTTTTTTTTTTTTTTTTTTTTTTTTTTTTTTTTTTTTTTTTTTTTTTTTTTTTTTTTTTTTTTTTTTTTTTTTTTTTTTTTTTTTTTTTTTTTTTTTCAGACTCGGCGGATAAAAGTGGGGATATATTCAACAGTCCTGGTCGGCACCGAGTAAAAAAAAGTGCGTGAGTCAATTATTAAATAGATTGCATCTCAGAGAAAAAAGAAAGAAAAAGAAAAAAGAATTCACCTGGACATAAGAAGCGTCAACAATAAACAAGTAGCCTTTATCTTGATTTTCAAGTGTTGGATGAGGAAGTTCCAAGCACTCAGAGGTCAAGGAAAGAAGCGGATCACAGATTCTATACGAGCTTATGTAATACAGTGTAATCAACACATTAGGAAGAACACTACGTTTTTATTGAAGATTAATCCCGAGGCATAAACAAGTGAAGCTCGAAAGAATGAAAACTTTTAAAAAAAAAAAAGAGAAGATTCTTATTTTTTTTTTCTTTTTATTAATGAAAAAAGAAGCGAACAAAGTGAGTAGTAAGTAAGTAAAAAATAGAGTTTGCACGTCTGCGGTGGCATTTTTTCTAAAGTCTCCGCAAATACTAAGTTGGGGTCCTGTAGGCCAACCCCAGAAAAAATAAACACGAAAGGCGCTTCGCGGGGTCAACTGAATTGGCCCGAGAAAGATTCCCTCATAAATTGTCCGCGAATGTTAAATAGCATCGAATACGAAAGATGTGGAGGGATAAATCAAAGGAGATTTCAACAAGAAAATAAAAGTAAAAAGGGGAAGATAAGCGTAGGTACATTACTCATGCCAAAGAAATTTCCTCACTTCTTCTTTTTTTTTTTTTTTTTTTTTTTTTTTTTTTTTTTTTTTTTTTTTTTTTTTTTTTTTTTTTTTTTTTTTTTTTTTCTTTTTTTACATTTTTCTCCGTTATATTGTTTCCCGGTTTCCTTGTTTGGCTAGGCCCTGTGTATATGTCACAAGACTGAGGGGCTCCGCTCATCCGAGAGTGGGGCACGAGGATTTCGCAACGCGCGGCCGGAAAATGTCATTAAGCTCGGCAACTGCTGCACCGGGGCGAAATGAACCCCGGCATAATCCCCTCGTTTCGCGAGCCATCAAAAGGAATACTTGCGGGGCTACGGAAGGTCGCTCTATCTCCGAGCCATACAAGAACAAAGATGAAAAAAAAAAAAAGATTGGAAGCAATCATCGAGGATAATAGAATATCAGTACTGGAGTAGACTTCGTAAATTGAAGAGAAGTCATTCTCAATGTTCTCTGCAAACTAAGACGTCCACCGCCATCGGTTTAACGACAGCCTGACTGTTACATCGCCTCGAGATATTTTGAGAACCCGGTGTACATGAGAGAAAAAAGCCCTCTTGATACCGTCATTACTACACACCTGCCATCATCAAGTATAGAAGAATCTCGCGGTCACGTGACTTGCGAGTGACCAAGATGTCAGCTAACTACTGTAGTGATATCACACACCAACCATGGCTACCGGCGCACCAGGTATGTCATAATAGCCTCTTGAATTTTATAATAGCACTTTCCAAATTTCGTGTTCCAAGTCACTAACACATAGGAGGAAGCTTCAGATCTTGGTCCCCCACTCCCCCAGAAAGAGGATCGTTTCCCTTAGATCACTACGGGGAGTGCAAGCAGCAGATGATGGAGTACCTCAAGTGTATGAAATTCACCGAGAATAGAAACGCTCCTAACTGCCGTATCTTGGCCAAAAACTACTTGCAGTGCCGTATGGACAACCAGTTGATGGACCAGTCTGACTGGGAATCTCTTGGCTTAGTGAATCTCCCCGGAGAGGCATCGTCTAAGAAACCAACAGACTCTCTGCCACCGGCATCGACGCCAAGTTTACAAGATCAACCTCCGAAAGACTAATGCTGTACATATTATCATTAATAAATCGCTTACACGGATAAATTCGCTATCGTTGATACATCGCAACTGTAGACACACCTAATATCGGCATTTTTCAACACGTATCAACCTATTTATCCGAGGGACTGCTGCTACCACGGTGGGCTCCTCTTCCACCTCTGCCTCTGAATGCGCCTCTACCTCTTCCGCCTCTTGAGCCTCCTCTGGAACCGCCTCTTCCACGGCCGCCTCTTCCGCTCTTCTCGCCGTTGTCGGCTGGTGGCTGATGTGGCGAAGCTGCGTGAGGAGGTGCAAAGTTGTGGGGAGGTGGCGGTCCCTGATGGAAGAACTGCGGAGGTAAAGGTACACCAGGAACAACAGGAATATGAGGTGGGTATGGCATCAGACCTGGTGGTGGCATAGAGCCAGGAGGTGGGGGCATGGTACCAGGAGGTGGGGGTACAATTGGCATACCTGCACCGGGTCCAGAGCCTTGCCCCATAACATTAGAATAGATGTGCTGATAAAGCTTTCTGATGTTATCAGAGTCTGGCTCAGACCTGGCTGTCTCCGGCTCCTCCGTCTTTTTGTCTTCGGTAACCACTTCCTCCTTTTGAGGACTGCTGCTTCCATTCTCGCTTCTCTTGAGTAACGTCAACAACTCATTGGTCTTCTTGGCGTTTTGCTCCTTCTCAGCCTTCGCGGTTGCCTCCTGCTTTTTGGCCTTTGCAAGCTCAGACTGTTTAATGCGGGCCTGGCGCTCAGCTTCCGTCATCGGCTTCTTCTCCTTCGATGCCTTAGAATGGTACACAAGTTGTCTATCAGAGATGTTCAACACCAACGAGGAGTCGATGATAAGACCCCTGTTTGTCTTCAACTTACCGTTCATGTTGTTACCGTTGACAAGAGGATGATCAAACACGACTTGCAACGACGTCTTGATACCGTTCACCGTAATTGCAACAACCGTACCCTTGCTCAACTTCGGAACCTTTCCGGAGTCTTGCACATAGATCACTCTGTCTCCGAGGTGGAATCTCTGGCGCTTCAACACATTGTAGGAAGACGAAGGGTTGATCACAGCCTGAATTGGCACGCCCTTAATGTCTCTGTTCGAAAGTGCCAATGGCTTGCTGATGAAGTCCTCCATATACTGCTCAACGGCAGCAATACTAAATTTCGTCAACGAGTCAGACTCCAAAGAAACCTGGATCATGTCAGCTTTTCTCTCCTTCAACCATTTTCTCACTGCCTTGGCTTCGTCCTCTTCGCACACATCCGACACATCGGGCATATCACGACGACTGATGACGTTCTGCAACCTCGCGAGGAAGTTAGGGAACTCTTTCTGGTAGTCCCTAAGAAGTTGGATAGCCAATGGTGAATACTCCCACTGTTTGCCGTTCTTTCTGGTGTATCCCAACACTTTGAGACGACGGGCCTCAAATTTCAAGTCAGCACCAACATTAATACGTTGGCCGCCCTTATCTCTAAGCATAAAAGAGCCACTGATCTTAGACAAGAACAATCTGCTCATGTTCAATAACTTTGTGGCGTCCGACGCTGCCAAGTACTTGATTTGGGCATTTTCAACCTCCACTCTCTTGCGACCAATGTTGGGCTCAAGAGTTGACTGGATTTTGTCAATTTTGACGTTCAACTTATCATGACCGGTGTAGCCAGCTATCTTTGCTGGTGCGCCGTACGCAAACGCACCAAGGAAAATAACATCCAGATCAAGCGGATACTCCTGATCAATCGGCATTGGAGGTTTCACGGTGAATCTTTCATCTTCGTTGACCACGTCCTCAACCACGAGTTGCAATGGTTGAGGCTCTGAATCGTTGGCAAATGCCTTTACGTGGGCACCGCTTTGAACTCTCATCAAACCTGTAACAGGTTGCATGAATACAACGGCCTCCACCGGACCAATTTCAACGGCAAAGGACTTTGAGTATTTGGACTTAAGAGATCCAGCAAGGCTCTTGAACTCTTTTTGCTCCTCCGAGCTCAAAGGAGTCACAATGTACTTTCTTGATGGTCCTTGGCCCACCTTCACCTTCTCGTAGCTGTTCTCGCTATCCATAACCTTTGTGACACGTGACTCAGCCAAGAATGGCCAGTTTCCATAGACAATCTTACCCAAGAATCTCTGACTAAACTGGTCCACGGTCATGTTACCCCACGAATTCTGGATCGTCAAATTCATCGACTCCGATTTCGATGGGAAATTGAACACCTTCACCTCCAGCAACTTGAGCTCTGCAGTGTAAGGAAGAGTGTCCAAGGAAGGAAACCCTGCCAAGAGGTCTTTGCCTATCTTAGCACCCTCAGGCAAGCTAAAAGCAAAAGATTTCTCAACGGCAGGTAGCTCAAAAGGCTCCTCGTAGCAACTGTCATGCTCGAGATCGTGGAAGAATCCTGGCAAAGGAGTAGGGTAGATCTCATCAATTTGGGGATTGTAAATAAAGAGAATTTCTTTGCCATAGCTGTTTCTCTTAGCTTCAGCTGGAGTGAGCTTCGCCTCGTAAGGTTTCAAAACCTCAATCAACTTCTTCTCATCCACAAAACTAAGCAAAACAACTGCTTCCCACGAGGCCGTCTTACCATTAAGATCAATATCAACCGTGTGGGGATAAAAGTCCTTGATCGGAGAGTGTTCGTCAATCATAAGAGGCCTGTAAACATCAGGCATTAACTTCCTTGATCTTGCAGGCAACACAGCCATAAGTTGTTCGAAAGGCTTGAAAGGAGTAGCTTTGTCAAACTGCACCTCGGTTTGATTAGCATCTTCCATAGCTTTAAGACCCTTCGAGATGTCAGAAATTCTTGGAGCATAGTGAAACCTGTAGTACCAACTCCAAGATGGACAACCCTTGTAGTAATAATACAAAACCCATTGTAAACCCTCCACGTAATGTTTCGTCATATCGACTACCTTGTCTTCGTCATGAATCGAGAAATGAAGCTTATTTTGGTAATAGTGGTCCTTCCAATCAACGAATTTTTCCGCGTATAAATCTCTGGTTTGCTCCATCACATCCTCAGTTGCAAACACCGTTGCATTTTTATACTTCTTTAAGACATTTCTTAAATCCGAGCATCTTTGCTTGAAGTCATCCTCGCTTTCGTATGGGCTGATACCATCGACATCAATCGTTGCTTCGTAAGTGTCATTAGATCTTGAGTGCACAAGGAGAAACCCAGCCTCCAATGCAAAAGTTTTGAGGAATTCCAAGTTGTTTACAACATCTCCGGTTTTGAGCTGGAAAGTCGGTAAGCTACCCTCGTCGGCCAACTTTGACAATTCACTAATTGGGCGCAAAGCATTCTTAGTCAACCATGGATCCAACTTTGTAACCAAATTCCTCTGTTGTTGCAAAATAAGAGCACGGCCAGCTTTGTCTCTTTTCCTAGTACCTTCGCGAGAAATTTCCACCACTCGCTTGTTGAACCACTCGGCATCAACATCAGTTTTTTCAAAGATATCATACTCAAATTCGGCCAAATACTCAAAGTAGATACCCAATCTCTTGAAATTTATCTTTCCGCCCTCGTTCAAGTAGCCATCGGAGTTAATCAAAGTCTGCTTAAAAGCCGAGATCAAGAACGGGAATGCACCTTTGTTGATGTGCAAGTCAGGCAAATTGGGCAAGAAATCATTTCCTATCACGTACATGATCAAGATGAAGTCATCCAAAATGTTCTCGAAGCTGTACTCGAACGATATCTGGCCCTCGAGATCCTGAAATTCCAATGCCAAGTACTCTCTGAGTAAGGACAAGTGTAACAATAAGAAGTTTTGGTCATGTATATCGGTTGACTTCTTAGACTCACGGCCAAACTTCACCTCTTCTCTTAAAAGTGAGAAGTGGGAGTCGTGAACGACCAAACCCAACATGATCAAGTCTGCGTCCAAGCCATATATACACAGTCTCAAGTTGGGATTATAATCAGGTTTGGATTTCATTGTTCTGATGAACTGCATGATTTTGTGTTCACCTTCACCGGGAACCTCGTGGCCAGACAAAATGACCTTGATGTTCGACCATCGAGCATCCTCAGTCATCTTTTTGTGGATGAAATATTTCAAATTGCTGGTCAATTTAGCCATGAATTCAGTGCCCGGGGTGATAGCATTGGAATCGAAGGGATCTTCCTTTGGTCTTTCTGCACCGTTCTCCAATGCCTTCTTGTAGGCCTCCTCGGCCTCAAAAGCAGTTCTAAATCTTCTAGCCCGCTGCTGGTTCATCTTAGCTCTTGGAGCAACACCATCAATGGCCATATAAAACACTTGCTTGGGCTTGATGATATCAAACAAATGGTCAATATAGTTGAATATTGAAGCATAGATTTGATCATCGGATAAGCTCGTAAGCGAGTGGTCATTTGAATGGGTACACGTATGTAAAATGGAGTTCATATCGAGATACAAGTTGTCGAATTCGGGGATTGCATCGTCCCCGATCATCTGCGATATCAAAGGCCATCTTTCAGAGATGAACCGAAAGAATTTGGGGATACCTATATAGTTAGTATATCAAACATTTGCTTTCTTGTGTAAGGGCGAATCCTTGGTTTGGTGTTCAGTACATACCCATTTTATACTTGTGTTAAAACTCGTAGTTGTATCTTTTGATGGACGTTACCTTGAGTCGACACAAAGTCCTGTATGTATGACTTTTTTTTTTTTTTTTTTTTTTTCGTTCAACAACGCGGAACCACGTAATCCTCAGAGCGGTCCGGCCAAACCTTTTGTCTCGGTTCCAAGGTCATCATCTAGCGTATCCAAACGCTCGGTATTTTGGAAAAATAAAACGATCATGAATGTTTTGTTTCTACAGCGATCATTGTGATTGCGAGCATTGTGCTCTATAGTAGAAGTGGTGAACACGCGCCATCGACGAAAAGACGCGCCTGGCTCGTTGGCGGCGCATGACAAGTTGCAGATCATATTATTATAAGAAAATATTGTAACATCGAGTATAAAAATTAAACATGACAACGCTTTCTCCATCTTCATCATTGAGCCTGGCAGAATCTCTTGTTGAGACTAGCCAAAGACCTTGTTGCTAATGTGTACACTCGCTGTGAGGAAACGTCGAGATACCGGCGGATGGACTTCAATCCTTCTTGTGCATCTTTTTCAAAAAGAGTTGTCCAGCTCTTATCCGAGACTCTGTAAGCATTCAATGAGCTAGACTGAAGATATTCTTTCCAATTATTGACCCAGCACTTGCTTGTATCCACAACGTGGGGGAAAAACTGATTGAACTGATTTTGCAATTGAACACTCGAGCTAGACAACCAAGCTTTGGCGCGGACGACATGTTCCAGATGCACAGCATCTGCCCACATATTCGTCAATTGAGACAAGTGCTTCTCATAGTGCAGTAAAAGCTGAGCCTGAGAATCTCTCAAGTGTCTTCTTCCGACTCTGGAAAAGTGCGAAGCCATTTCATTTACTTTATCAAGTCTGGACCTTTTGGCGCCACGCTTCACGAATAGATATCTTGAGAAAATATCATGCTGAGGCTTCTCCTCTATGTAAACAACTTTGTCCCACATTCGGCCGACCTTTTCGGATAACGTTGGTTTTCTTACCGGATGCGCAAAATGCAAATTCGCTACCAAGACGGCGACAATCGTTCCGAGAACGTAATAAATAAGTTTATCGCTCTGGTCGTCCATGAGTTCCAATACAGCGAGGCTAACATGTTGAGCAGGAGTTAGGTGGAAAGAGTTGTCGTTGCTGAGTTTTTGAAGATGTGCCAAGCGATTCTTTGTCATCCTTTGGTAAAGGCGCTTTGATAATGATCTGATACGCTGGTCCAATTGGCGAAAGGGAGAGAGAAGAGCGATAAAGAGGTTGGATGGGAGTGGAAGATTCTTCAGCGACGACGACTGAATGATTGTTCCTCTAATTGGCAGCTTATCGTCATTCAGAGGCTTATCAGGAAGAGCGTTAGAGGAGGCGGACGAACAATTCACACTGGCACTCACAGGGGCTGCTGGTGTGGTAACCTTGCAAATTGTTGTGTCTGATTCACCGAGACCAGAAGTTTTCTCTGCTGCTAGCTTGTCATTGCTGGTCTCCAAGGGCTTAATCGAGTCCTGCTCGCCATTCCCGCCAACAGCGCTCATCAGATCAGGGGTGAGTCCCTTGACGGTAACTATGGACTCGTCTGGCTGCACAGAGGACTCAGTATCGTCATGAGCTGCTTTTGATTGAGGGCTTGCAGATGATTGTTCTGATTCGCTAGTGTTGGTTGGAGTGGAGGCGGACTCGTCATCAAGATCAGACAGCGACGAGATTATGGACCAGTCCTCGTCATTGATTATTGATTGGCTCATAATTTCAGGGGCTATTGGCAATGTTCAGTGCTCAGAATATATGGGCAATAGGCTGGAAGTGGTATACGATAAAAATAGAGCGAATTGAATCAATGAATAGAAAAGAAATGGAAGAATAAAATCACAAGGATAGTAAAAAGAAAAAAAAAACAAAAAAAAAACTCTAAAAAATATTTTTGTCTTAAAAAAAAAAAAAAAAAATGATATTTGAAGTGTAAGCAGAATGCATGATAAGGGATACAATAAGGGGATTCGCAAGGAGCGCCACTGCGACATTCGATCCCTAAAGTGAGTCCTATGAAACCGATACTTAAAAAAATTAATTATTATACAGAGAGAAAAAACTAAATGGAAGAAGTAAAGATTATTATGTCCAAAAATCAACTTTATTTAAAAAACCAAGCTGTTAATGTAATCCTCTCATAATGTTCCAGAATTGAAAGACACTTGCACCCACTCGCCACTAGGGAAGGACTTATTTATCTATCGGGACGTCCCTACAAGGAAAGTAGTAAGGGAAGGGGGGGACCACAGAGGATGGGATTATGTGCAGTCTAGGGTGATAAGAGAATGAGTATGTTCTTGAGTAAGCTAATAAGTCGCACAACAGGGAAGGGACCAAAACGGTCTAGTATAATATTTCTATTGCTTCTGTATAACGGTACCCGAGAAAGAAAGAAACAAAATTAAAAAAAAAAAGTGCAGTAGGGGACGCCTGATAATTGCCATTAGTTGAAATATGCAAAGTGGGCTTTTTGAAGCCCCACCGCATTTACTGGTACTGCCTGCCGTCATGTTTTTTTCGATAACCTCTAAACAGCCGTATTCCAATTTCTTTTTCTCAACTGTCATTTATTATAAAATTCTCGGTGCACAATACTAGCATCATGAAAAAGAAATAATTAGAAAATTTGGAAACGAATAAATTAAGAAAATATTAAAAAAATAAAGAAGCAGTCTACTGCTCATTATGTATCTATTATTTCCATTGCTAATTATTAACCGTTATAAATAGTGACCACGTGATCACACCCGCTTTCTCTTTATCGTAAGCTGCTCCTCCCCGCCTTCCTCACGTTCTCTCTTCAGCCCAGCACCATCCTCTAATTGCTTGATTCGGCTATCCATGCTGCTCAAAGATGTTTGTAGCGAGTTTGCGTATGTAACGAGATCATTGTATCTTTTGAGAGACACATACTTCTCTGGAAACTTCGCCAGAGGTTTCTTCTCGTTCCCCTTCCATCCATCACTATGATACGCCTCAGGTAATGGTTGAGATGTCTGTCTCGCGGCCATATGGTTAGAGTTTGGACTCCCAATTGATATGGAGGGTCCCCATGGAGAAGTTCCGTCTGGTATATTATTTCCACGACTATCACCATATGGAAGTAGCATTTGAACCGGGTGTTGTGGCTGTTGTCTATCCAGATAGGAGACGTAGTAGATGGGCTGGTTGAAGTGAGGCTCGTGTGGCTGCCTTGGACCGAAATTATGATTCTGATTGCCATTTACATTAGGAGGAAATGGTGCTGGATAGCTCTGTGATGCTTCGGGTAGAGCAGGCCGATTGATAACAGGCGGAGAGCCTTTACCGTTATCCTTTCTTCCACGGATATCCTTGGGATAGTAGTCATCGTGTTTCTTATAGCCTCCTCCGGGGAACTTCTCCCGTTCGGCAGACGGACTCCAGGCATGAGGTTTCGCACCGTTTTCTTCCTCCTCGTGATGATGATGGTGATGAAAGTGATGATGGTAATGTTGAGGATGGTTGTGAGGATGAGTTTGGTTAGGTGGAGAGTAAGCATGTTGGGGAGGCTGGGGCAAATCCTTTCCGTATGGTCCAGCAAGATGGTGATGGTGGTATACTGAGCTGGACAGCTTCTCCTGTTCTGGTCTCTTTCCCTCCGTTGTCGTTGTGGTGGTGGTGGTAGTCGTGGTGGTATTATAAGGGTAGCAAGGGTTTTGATTAGATACGCTTCCCTGCTGGTGCTGGTGAGCTCTCCACCTATTTATGTCATAGTTGGAGTTTTTTATCGAGTCGGAAAGACTGCCCAGAGAGTCGCTGCAGAAACTAGGAGCCCCAACAGCGTAATTTTTGAGGTGTGGCTGTGTATTCAAGCTCCCATTATTATCTGAGCTTGATTTGTGTTCGTTCGGCGTTGTCTCACTAGATGTAATGGCCTTCGAGGATGCCATCTCAGGTGGAACCACCGAGGATGCGGCTGAGGAAGAGGAAGTGGCACTGTTTCGCATGGAAGAGTCAATCAGGGTTCCAGACCCTGACTTCTGTCGAGCATGAAGAAGGTCATTTGATGAGTCGGTCTCGCGCTTCGGCATTGGGAGGACAGGCTTCCCCGTGCAAGCATTGGGAGAATTAAGATGGCGTGTCAAAGCGTCAGTTCTGGCAAAGCGACGGTTGCAGCGTTCGCAATGAAAAGGCTTTTCGCCCGTATGAAGCTTCTCGTGTCTTTTAAGATCATGAATGCGTCTGAATGAAAGGTTGCAGACATAACATGTGTGTGGTTTCGAGCTCAGATGGATCAATTCGTGACTGACCATGTTGTGTTTTCTGGTAAAGCCCTGGTGGCATGTCTTGCAGAAGAATCTCTTTTGAAGCTTTGGTTTCTCAGAAGATTCGTCTATGGATGATGATGGTTCGGTTTTCACCTGAGCATCAGTTGAATCGGCAAGGTCTTCTTCCTCGTCATCCTCATCGTAGCTCCCTGCAGAATCCATTTGTGGAGGTTTTCTGGGATCTTCAGTGATGTCTTCAGCAGAATGGCCGGAGTTTGATTTGTCAGAGTCGGAAGTCTCGTTGGAGGCGTCATTTGACAGCTCTTTATCGCCTTCGGTAGTTTTTCTGTGGATCGGAATGGATGAGTTCTTCACGTCAGAATCGCTTGAGCCCAGAGAACCCGGTTTTGTTGATAGCTCAGAAGCCATCAGCTTATAATCGGAGTTTTCAAGATTTCGTATATTGAGCCTCGAAGATAGCGGAGGCATTTTATTCGGGTCTTCACTTGAGCTTATAGGAAGTGTATCATTGAGATGTGGGAACACGATTTTCGGTTGTGAACTAGTAGGGGAGCTGCCTGAATTCAAAACGGAGGCAGGGGAATAGGATAAAGGGACTGAAGGTTGAGAATAATCAACGATTCAAGAAAGTAGGCTTTGTTATTAATCGATTGCCTGTGGGACTTTGATCCGAACTTTGGTTAGAAAATGAGGATAAGGCCAAGTACAGTAAAGAAATTAAGCTTGACAGAGACAAGGACCAAGTGTAATAATGAAATATAAGGGATAAGATTAGATTTCGATATCAAAAAAAGGTATATGCGGCTGTAAAATAAAAAATGATCAAGAGACCAAAAAGTCATGGAACAAGAGGATGTAGCGAGTTATTTAAGGGAGACCAATGCGGGCCAAAAAAGAAAAAAGCGGGACCAAATAGCAGCACACGCAGAAAGCTTCGGAATACCAAATGGTCTGGTGGCTTTTTGCGCACAGCGTGGTATTCTCACCTACACTAAGTACAGTACTTAAGCTGGACCAACTACCACCGTGCATATTCGCGGAGCTCCGCTTGCTCACCCTCTTTAGAAATTCGATGCCAATCTTTGACGATGGGAGTCAAAATTCCCGGTCAAATTCAATGATTTCAAGAATGTCAATAATGAACTTAAACTTGATTTAAGAATGCATGACAACTCTGATTGTACAGGTGGCGACTACACATTGGGTGATGACGGTTATATTGTTCGATTATTAAAAAAAAAAAAAAAAAAAAAAAAAAAAAAAAACGGTGGGAGGGACCCTCGGTGGCAAATGCAGGCTAGCCTCAAAAGATTTCCATCGGATCTCCATTTTGCCTAGTCTCGCGCCGTAGCTGCGCCTTTTGATTTTGCCTCCCAAATGATAGAGACGAGAATTAAAAAAATTAATATCAAAATTAATATCAAAAGTAATATCAAAATTAAAAACTAAAAATTTATTAAATTTATAAAATTTATAAAATTTTTAGAAATAGAATACAAATCGAAAAAGAGGTGCATTTTCTATTCAATATAAAAGAAGAGACAATAGATTTATAATTTATTCTAGTTAGTAATATATTTATGTATACTGCTATATACTACATACTATTTATACACAATGTTTTTATTTACACTGTGTGTTCAAAGGTATAATGTGTATTGGAGGCTGAGAAGTCGTGTTTGAGTAACCAAACAGACACTACTTGTGCATTCGGTTGGATTTCAATGCGCAAAACATTCTGGGCTGAGAAGGACCAGTAAATTACATCATTGAGAAGAGAACCAACTGAGGGAAGACCAACAGCAAGTCAATACCAAGAATGCCAACCGGATCTCGTCTCATGCAAGCCGAACTACTCCATGCTGGTGCTCATTGGTGGCGATTTACACCACTACGCGTCATGTCAATTGCCGCCCCACTGATTCAAAGCGGACCATGCTTCTTTTGAGACACACCAAAACAGAGGCGGATTGAAAAGAAAAAATTTGTAGGGCTCATGCTTGAACTTGAATCTTCCAGTGTAAACCGCCAAATATGCTTTGCGTGAATATGTGGACATTTTCAATGTCAGATGATGGCTATTCTACTCCTACATAGTGTCACCAAGCCCACTAGGTGACCAAGTACAGCTACGACTAGTGCGCGACCCGGACCAATTTTTTTCACGCAGGCACACGAAAAAGAAACTCGCACACTAAGAGAAGGAGTGAACGGAGGACCGTCAGAGCAATGAATTTCAAGACTGCACAACACGAACTATAAATGTGTCTGCCGTTTTTTTGTTTTTTTTTTTTTTTTTTTTTTTTTTTCAAGGTCCCATTCGCTTATTCAATTTGAATCGATTGTTCACGAAATACTTGATGAGCGTGTTGGTAAAAAGGCTTCAGTTTCCCTGTTTGAACGAAAAAATGATTGTATTTCACTAGAAACACATTATTTGCAACGGGACAAATTACTGCGAGAGATTTCATTAGCAATAAAAATTCTGCCCAATAGAATAAACCGCCACAATTGCCACTATGTGTTTCAACCCCTTCGTTTAAGCGAAATTACATATTTATCGCCTCTAATTTCAATATCTGCCATCCGCTTCCAAACAAGCAAAAGAAAATAGAAAACTTATTTGGTCCCGCATATTCAAGTATGGTCCAGCATAAATTTCTGCACATAATTTAGCGAGGAGCTTCCACTGCGCAACTGACGCTAAAATGTGTTGTGCACCTGATTTTTTTCTCCGGAAGCAGATCATCTGACCAACTGCGTGTACATTTACAATGACAATGTAAAAACATATTTGAAGTATAGCTGATGACTATCCAAAGTTTGTATTAAATTGTGTTTTCTTTAATATTTCATCTTTGTTAAGATATTCTTGTCTTGTCGTTTTTCCTTTTTTCTTTTCTTTTTCCTCCCTGCTTTTAGCATTGTTGCCGCGCAGCAACCTTCTATTCATGTTGCCAATGTTTTTTTGCTGTCCGGCCCGACCTTTGAATTTGTCATGGTCCAGTCAAATGGTTTTGCGCGATCACCTCTCCTTTTATATCCCAGAGCCTTTGAATGGCTACTTCCTCAATGTTTAAATTGTGAACCCTCCGTAAACCAAATATACCCGAGTGTAGCAATTTCAACGATTGCTCAGTTTCTATTGTTGCCTTTTCTGCTTCAAGAAGTTCCGCTTTAGACCTGCAAGCTTATTCTTGGTGAAACACATTTGAAATTCAAATGCCTCCTTCTTTTTGGTCCATCAAGTATTTGATATGAAGACGGTGTTATTGTTGTGCTCACTCTTAAAAGCCGCTGCAAAGAATGACTAAATGCGCGCTAAATGCTATCAACCATCTGCGCACTAACACGGTGTGAATACTGCCTCTAGTTGACATCATGCTTTAGCATGGATTCAATGACTCCCAGCACGAAGGCCTATTAAACCTTTGAAAAAATCCTGTAGTATTGGTCAGCTGGCCTTAAGAATTCTTCTCCGTTGCTGATCTCTTTTGATAAATTCTTCTTTTCTTTCTTTTTTTTTTTTTTTTTACTTTTTACCTTCCATTTTCCTCATTTTCCTCGTTTTTCTCGTTATTCTAATTCTATCGAATTCTCGTCATCCTGCATCTTATCATTTCTTCTCTTATACTCTTCGCAATAACTACTACATTTGACCCTCACTTTAACCAGACCTCAATTGTAGCTGAATACACTTAATTCGACAGTCAACATTGACTGAAAAATCTATTCTCGTGCTTTCTCTATTTTCTTATTTTTTTTCTTTTATTTCTTTTTTTTTTCTTTTTTGCATTTATTCCTTCTTTTTTCTTCTTCTGTCTTCTTTTTTCTCTCATAAACGGCGGACTCGGCCCGCTGGATTCGCGTTTTTCTTTTTCGATTTATAACTAATGCATCGCCTACGTCCCTTACCGATCGCACCGTGCGTCTAATCTCTTTCTTTTTGCTGTCACCATCCACTCATCGCGGAGTTCCGCTCTTCACTTCTAAAAACTCCGTAATTATCCGATGTAAGGAAAGACCCTTTCGTTATTCCGATATAATCAGCACCAAGCACTGCCCACATGACTCACTACATTCTTGCCGAACTTTCCACCTTGTAAATATCTGTAAATCTAGCCTTTATTTTGCTGGGCACGTGGGCAGGATAAAAGTATTACGAGAGGTAAAAGGTCCCGTCAAATTGGCAAGAAACAAACACCTGGGTTTCTATATACAGATAAATACAACTCATCGAAGATTCCCCTCCGTTTGTCGCCACACTTGATATCATTTGTATTTGTCCAAAGTAACTTCTCGATCGTTCCACTTTCTTATGTGCACACTATCGTCGTGTATTGGCGCACCTCCTCGTTACCCCCGCAACTATCGCCCGTATTGCTCGAAATGAATCTTATTGATAAAGAACACCGATTGCCGCTAGTTTTCACTGACCTTCTTTATTTTTCTTACTTTTTCTTCATTTTCGGTAAACGCGTATAATACCCAAAATCATGAACAATAGTCTATTTACTTTGTTCACACGCACCTTTGTGTTACCTTCTACTTACTAAGCATTTAGCTGCCTTTTTTTTTTTTTTTTTTTTTTTTTTTTTTTTTTTTTTTTTTTTTTTTTTTTTTTTTTTTTTTGTTTCTTTTTGTTTTCTTACCCGCTTTCGGTATCAGATATCCACCATAGAGGACTCGCCCGCACTTTTTGATTGCGCACGCCTTTTGCGAGCGGCCCCTGATGTAACTGCCACAACTGACTTTCGTGTCAGAAAATTTGAGGAATTAATTCAAGTTATTTGTTATTGGTTCCTTTAAAACTAGATTACTCTTATCCACTACTTGATACTTATCCTCTAAGTGTTGGATTCAAAACTTTGCGGTGTACTCTTTTCTATCAAACTTTACTATCGGCTTTTCCTAGGTGCATTTTTCCCCACAGACAAGCGCCGTCGCACGTTGCTATCTTACATTGAACATTCGGAGCCGCTCCCTTCACTTCCATTTCGTTTGCTCATCTGATAAACTCATCACCGCCATCAACAAATCCTAGGTGTACCCACTTCCGGTTACGAATATCAGGATAACTTAATCTTCCAATTACAATTTCCTAGTGGCCTTCCCAATTGAGCGATTGACAATATTACTTCTACCCCTCGCAACGTTCCGGCCTTTAATTTGTCAGGATTGTTCTTGACGCCGATACACGTACCAACAATCCCAAGCGAATAAGCCCCCAAATATTACTTCTCCGTCTCCCTATAAAATAAATCCTGAAAACCTAGAATGTCCATGATTTCAAATAGGAAACGTCCTAGAGGCTTCAGTGACACCTTTGACTCCTCCAGGAAGGTGGTGGCAACAGACACAATGCCTAATGATACCAACACTCATAACACAAAAGTCTTTGATGACTTGTCTCCCCTGTCAGCCACAGCCTTTAATGGCTCACCGCATATTGATTTTGATCTTGCCCTCAATTCTTCAGGGACTAACCTCATAAACGAGGAGGACGAAAATCAATACGACGACAAGGATCTTTTTCTCAACAAGGACACAGATGCCTCTTTACGTACAAACGAGGATCATGGCGACCTCGGCCTCGTTGAAGAGGGTGAAGACGTGTTCGACATGAATGATGACGTCGTGTTTTTAGAAGAACGCAAGATTGAGCCAGCCTTCAACAACCGCAGGCAACACAGGAATAACTCGGATTCTATGCTTCTTCTAGACCTGGATGTTCGAGACGCTTATAACATGTTCAATGTTAACAATAACTCCGACAAACAGGAGCAAAGACATTTTGAGATCCTTCCGAGCTTCAACGCTAAGGCAAAGAAGCAAAGAACGAATTCATTGCCGCAATTGCCGCAGGCAAAATGTATTTATGAAAAGCTACCCAAAAACTACGTTCTTCTGCACCCAAAAGTGAAAAACGTCAAGGCGACTGTTATCTCACACAAACTCAATATGCCACCCTGTGACGATGAAGATGGCCATTTTATCGTGAGGGAGAACGAAACGTTTGCAAATCGTTTCACTATTCAGAAGCTCGTGGGTCAAGGAACTTTCGGAAAAGTTATTGCCTGCTACGACAAGCTCAACAGAGATACCGTTGCGGTCAAAGTCATACGAAATATTCCTAAGTATAGAGACGCAGCGAAAATTGAGTTGCGTATTCTTACGACACTCAAGAAGTTCGATAACGAAAATCGCAACCACTGCATTCACTTGAGAGAGTGTTTAGACTATCGTGGTCATATATGTATCGTGACAGACTTGCTCAAGATATCCCTATACGATTTCTTGGAGAAGAACAAATTCATCCCTTATCCTGGATCTCACATTCAAGCTATCTCCAAGCAGTTGATACGCTCGGTGACGTATTTCCATGATTTGAACTTGATCCACACAGACCTTAAACCTGAAAACATTTTGCTTCACGATGACTCTTTTCAACGCAAACCGCTTAAGAGCGGAACAATAATTTCTGGTTACATGAACTTGAGTGGTGGCGCTGACAAGCAGAAGAATTTGCGGGTTCCAAAATATCTGAAAGTGCTCAACGACCCCTTAATACAAATCATTGACTTCGGCTCGGCTATTTTCGATGATGAATATCACTCATCTATTGTTTCTACGAGGCATTATCGAGCACCCGAGATAGTGTTGGGTGTTGGATGGTCATTCCCATGCGACATCTGGTCTGTTGCATGCATCTTGGTTGAGTTGGTGATAGGGGAACCAGTTTTCCGCACGCATGACAATCTTGAACATCTAGCAATGATTGAGAAGATTGTGGGTAGGAAGATCGACAAGGACATTGTGCGGTATTCCAAGCAAAAGGAGAACGAATGTGGGCTCAAGTATTTTACTAATGAGTACCTGCGACCATCAACTGATGGCATCAGTGAGGATGAAGTGGATGATGATGTTATTATTGATGATGAGTCTACTGAGGATAACTCGTTATCTCTTATTTTCCCGACTGCGTCTACGCCGGACAAATTCGTTGACAGCGTCAATCAACTTTCGCGAATTGATCTTTTCGTAAGCGAAAGGATCGGCCTTGATATTAATTTTGACTACCTGTTGCGAGAAAACCTCAAGAAAAATCATCATTTGATAAATTTTGGCAATTTCACATTTTGGTGGTTTTTTATCGATTTGCTACGGCAGATGTTTGTCATTAATCCTAATGAGCGGATAACAGCGCAGGAAGCATTGGATCACCCTTGGTTCAATCTTGGCATTGAAGATGAGGGTACTCTCTAGAGTGCCTACGGAGATTTTCATATAATGAGATTCCTTTTTTTTTTTTTTTTTTTTTTTTTTTTTTTTTTTTTTTTTTTTTTTTTTTTTTTTTTTTTTTTTTTTTTTTTTTTTTTTTTTTTTTTTTTTTTTTTTTTTTTTTTTTTTTTTTTTTTTTTTTTTTTTTTTTTTTTTTTTTTTTTTTTTTTTTTTTTTTTTTTTTTTTTTCTTTTTTATTTTTTATTTTTTACCCTTCATTTTTCACATTTTGTTTTGGTCGGTTGGTTTCTTTTTGCTTTTGGTTTACTTCCTATTACTCGTGTTTTATCATCATTTTTTGACTTCCTTTTATTACTTATTGGTTTCACTAGAGTGGTGTTCTAGCCATTCGAAGACAATCTGATGATACCCTTCATTTTTATTTCTTTTTCTTTGCTTTTTTACAAATAACTCTTTGAATGCACTACTCAGATGTGCTACTAGAGTATATCTTTATGTACGAAATATGACTAACGGATCGGGTAAACTCTTAAATTATGAAACGCAGCTCGAGGACATTATTTCTTTTTCGGACATCATTAATGTTGCGTTCGGAGCTATAGAAGCTGAGGCTAGAAGATTTATACGGGACTAGATGATATGCTGCAGATGCAAAATGTAGCTCATTAATATACCGAAATAAGCCAATTAAGTATTTTTGGTGTGCACATAAAAGAAGAAGAAGCACGAGCTCGTGTCGTGAAATCGGTTAAAGCTGAATGTGAGCATGATAATTGGTTACAGACGAGAGCTGAACATTGGCGCGGCGAATAGCACAATGTATGGTGGTTAATATATAGGAGTAAAAACAGGCAAAAGCCCAAAGGTGAGTTTTTCAGGCTGTAGACGAGAAAGTGGTGAAAGAGATGAAAAGAAAAGTAACATGAATCAACATGCAAGGTATAGGAGAAAAAAAAAAAAAAAAAAAAAAAAAAAAAAAAAAAAAAAAAAAAAAAAAAAAAAAAAAAAAAAAAAAAAAAAAAAAAAAAAAAAAAAAAAAAAAAAAAAAAAAAAAAAAAAAAAAAAAAAAAAAGAAAAGAAATGTAACGGATTAATTTTACAAAGATTTGGGGCGGGGTGGCAAAAAGCAAGACCATTTCTGATGCTTACCGAGGTTAAGTCGGAGACGTTTTAAATAGGAGGGCAGTGTTCGGGTACTGGCCAAAGCGCATCAAGATCTCATGTTAATTGATTTTACAAATACCTCACTGCCTCACTTTTTTTTTTTTTTTTTTTTGTTGTGTGTTTTCTTTTGTTGTTTTTTGTTTTTTGTTTTTTTTTTTTCGCTGTCTGCAATGGGGCGCAGCGCGAACCTGAGAGGGGCAACTCTCCGAGGTACGTGCAAAGTTCGGTTTCCTGATTCGCATAATATGTAAACTTTATCTGAATTGGTAAACAACCAAATGTCATATCCCATTAGAGACCTAAAAAACATGTTAGTAGTTGGATGCACTTGTGAAAATCGGAACAAGAGCAATCACAATTTGAAGGTTGCTAATGGGAGCCTCTTTTCAAATCTCCATTCTCTGTTTATATCCTTATAGTAAATGTGGAGATTGACAACCGTATACATTCAAGGGAACAAAGATGGCGGTATCGAAAAGCCTGGTTGAGGATTCGTGTTTCCCACTTTTTTATTGCATTTTCTTTTTTTCTTTTTTGAATCCTGGTGACATCAATTTTTTAACTGACAGCATTGTTGTATTCAACCAATCGTAAATTGAATAAATCCTGTTCAAGAGAAAAGTCTCGAAGCTTGTGAAGATATGCTTTCAGAAAAGTCTCATGTCGTAAGAGTAACTCCTTCAAAGGTCTTTTCTCACTCTCAGCCTACCTTGCTACAATTCACCCGATCAGTAACGCGAACGAGGCACTACAGACGATGTTGAAACGCAGAACTGCAAAAAAAAAGAAAATTGAAAAAACTGTGCAGAGTCGGAAGCACCACCAAAAACACCTAAAATGAAGAACAATTACCCTTGTTTAAAGCATACTCTCTTAATAGTAGAATTCAACCCAACTCACTGCTCTTAGCAAGATTTCTTGGTATCTCTCCGCAGGGTTCTAGGTATTTCCCCAACCAAATATTAGTCGCAATTCCGATCTTTTGCAACAAGGTCAAATAACCGCTGAGCTGTTTCATAGTGAGCCGTCGGCCACCACACAATAAAATCTGCAGCTACCGTGCGACAATCCAGCCCGATACGGAAGCCAAAGTGCGAAAGTCTAGACCAAAGATGCCAGTGTGCATCGTATTAAGTGGCTTTAAGTGCGAGTAGTACTGCATGCCGCGGAAGAGTGAAAGAAAAAAGAAAAGACGAACATTAGGAAAAAAGAAATGCAGCAAATCTGTCTTGACGTTATTTATTTGGTCCCCTCGCACAAATTATTTTGATTTCTTCTCTTTCTGATTTTTTTCCCCCAGCAACAAATTTAGACTTGATCGCTCCTTTTTATCCTTTTAACTCTCTATTCCAACTTATTGCCTTTCTTTACGTTGACGTCCCGTTAACAACACTTTTTGAGAGAATATTCGGATAAATCCAACTATTGTCCCTCCTTACTTTTGGTCGAATTTTCGCTTTACTACTATATAATGAGAACCTTCTTTTTGTCCGCCCTTTTGGCCACTTCCTTGGCTGCTCCTTCCAACTTTCACAAGCACCACCAGCACGAGAGAGATGTGAAGGTTGTCACTGTCGCTAAGACTATTGTCGCCAACGCTGCTCAAACTGCCGCTTCTCAGCCTTCCGCTGTTATTCCATCTGGTGCTGAGTCTTCCTCCGGTTCTGACTCTTCCTCCACCTCTGCTTCCTCCACTGGTGGTCAGAGCCCATCTTCCGCTTCCTCGTCCCCATCTTCCTCCTCATCCAGCGGGGGCAGCTCTGGTGGCTCTGGCGGAATTTCCGGCGACCTTTCGCTTTTCTCTGACCCTACCGAGAAGTTTGAGGATGGTGTCCACGACTGTGACAGCTTGCCTACTGGTCAAGGTGTGATCGGTCTTGACTGGGTTTCCGGTGTCAACGGCGGTTTCTCTTCCATCATGAACGAGAACGGTGACACTTCTTCTACTTGTAAGGACGGCTACTACTGTTCTTACGCTTGTCAGGCTGGTATGTCCAAGACCCAATGGCCATCTGAGCAACCATCCTCTGGTATCTCTGTGGGTGGTTTGTACTGTAAGAACGGTAAGTTGTACCGTTCTAACAAGGACAAGGACTACTTGTGTGAGTGGGGTCAAAACAACGTCAACTTTGTCTCCAAGGTTGGCAAGGATATCGCTATCTGCAGAACTGACTACCCTGGCTCTGAGAACATGGTTATCCCAACCTTGTTGCAATCCAACTCTAAGGCTCCTGCCACTGTTGTCAACTCTGACGACTACTACCAATGGAAAGGTGGTAAGACCTCTGCTCAGTTCTACGTCAACAACGCTGGTGTCTCTGTTGAGGATGGCTGTATCTGGGGTACTTCTGGCTCTGGTGTTGGTAACTGGGCTCCAGTTGTTTTGGGTGCTGGTACTACCAACGGTAAGACCTACTTGTCTTTGATTCCTAACCCTAACAACAAGGATGCTCCAAACTACAATGTCAAGATCCAAGGTGTGAACGGTGCCTCTACCTCGGGCTCTTGCTCGTACGAGGATGGTCAATACAAGGGTGGCCATGGCTCTGACGGCTGTACCCTCACTGTCAGTGATGGTGATGCTGAGTTTGTTTTTTACTAAGCAAATGTCAGCTTTGGTTTGACTTTTGATTTCTCTCGTCTCATCTACTGTTCTTGTATACCCTGGGCCTAGTGCTCAAGAATGTGAAATTTTCGGAATTTATATATAAATATCATTATGGCGTGTGTCATTTGTTTTCTCAACCGTAGGCTATAGATTCGCAGTAATTAAGTAGAAGACTTCCTCCGGTGCTAAACTGAGCGAATAAGTCTCCTAGTTTCTCATCGGGCAAAGGTTGAAACGAACTCAGCACATATACGTGGATCAGAGAAAGCCGGAGTCTCTTCATTAAAAAGCTCAGAATAGACGAAACAGTTTGCGATGGTGATACTGAAAACGTATTTGGTTGAATGAAGCTCGTAGACCCTATAGGCTGTAGTCTAATCGAGATTTTGTTCCCCGTAATCGATTTATCCCCGGGTTTTGTAGTAGGAGCATTCTCTTCTGAGGAAACTGGAGGCAACTGTGCCTTCAGCGATTCATCACTTGAATCTTTATTCACAGTTTCATCAGACGACAGTTCCAGGTCAGATTTGAGTAAAGCGGACATGACGCACGTGTCCACATGCCTTTCTTGTTGGAAGTCTTGCAATTGTAATTCGCACTGAATCGCGATACACAGTAGCCTCTGAACAGTGCCTCGCTAAGAGCAACGCCCCGCTATTTAGGGAGTCCGAAAAAAAAAAAAAAAAAAAAAAAAAAAAAAAAAAAAAAAAAAAAAAAAAAAAAAAAAAAAAAAAAAAAAAAAAAAAAAAAAAAAAAAAAAAAAAAAAAAAAAAAAAAAAAAAAAAAAAAAAAAAAAGCACTTAACATCCTTTGCAGAAGTCGTTGACCAAAAACACTAATTGCCATTAAATTGTTCCGTGTCGAAACAGAATAAACCTTAAAATGTCTGAAACCGACAATGATCACCTCCTGGTAACTTCAGACTCCACTCTTGATACCTCAGATATCGACAAGGTGCTTGGGATCCTCCGCAACGCCGCACAGGACGCCAAAGAAACAGGCGACTTCCTCTCTTACTCCACCGTTTTGGATTTATATTTAAACGATCCTTCCAAATACCCCAACGAGGAACGTGAGCAGCTCTTGGGTGAATTGCTTGATATTTTGACTGACGATCATGATTTGGTCAAGGAAATCGGCTGGGACTTACCCTCTCTCATTCTTCCATTCATAGACTCTGACTATGACTTCAAAGGCCCCATTCGTCTGGCTCCAGGCGTTTACAAGACTTTGAAGATTTTCGAAGAATTAGCCTTGCACGGGAACCCCAAAGAATTGTTCCTAAAGAGTACAGAGCTCTTGAGCACGGTCACAAGAACCCAAGACCGCACTGTTGATGCCGAAAACCTGCAAAGGTTCTATAACCTCAAGTTCTATGCTCTTGTTCAATTAATTGATAGTTGCATGTCCAATATCCACACACTATATCCTTCTCGCTTTTTGGCAATGTCGGTTACGAGTTTTATAAACGCACTTCAGAAGAACCCTATTGTGGAGCGGGCGGATGCCTCGTTTGTCTGGAAGCGTATCTACACATTCGCTAGAAACTACTCCCGTCCACCATTGCCGAAAGAGATTGACTTATCGCCAGAAGACCTCAAGAAGTTGAATGATGATGAGGATTACTTGCAGCGCAAGCTCCTCACTTCCTTTATTACCAACTCCCTCAATATCGTTTGCAAATCTTTTGTGCCTGGCTATGCTACTGACTTCTTCAATCAGCTCCAATCCTTGGTTCCTGGCGAAAAAAGACACTTCAATGGCTACTTTTTGGAGGACCCGGTTGTTGACCGTTTCCATAGCTTGGCCTTGTCATTCGACATCGATCTTACGCAGACTGTGAAGGACTTCATTCACTCTTCCCATGATCTCGTGGATATCCTGGGTATTGGCGATCAGTCAGATGAAAACGTGAGTGGTGTTCTTTTCGAGGGTCTAGTTGTTGACTACCAGAAAACATTCACGGGATCTTTGCTAGACGGGAACACCAAATCTGTGACCGATTCTGTATACGGTCTGTTGATGCTTTTTGTTCACTCCATCGGCCCAGAACGTGACATGAAGAAAATCGATTTCAATATCCACGATGCCCTTGCGATAACCCTCAGAACCACCATTCCTGCCATGGTGCATTCCTCATTCATCCATAGAGGTCTAAATGATCTTGCTGTCTTCTGGTCTTGGTATGCGATTCATAAAGGCGTGGTGGAGGACAGACAGTTGACGTTAGAGCTTTCGGCAATACCAAGAAACTTGTTGCTGACCTACTTCCAGGCTCTCCTCTTCATTATCATCTCAAGCCAGCCCCTCCCATATTTCCGCTATGTGACGCTCACGCTTTTGACGAAGCTTCTTTCTCTGGCTCCCGAAGACATCAGTTATGGCTTTTTGACTGACTCTTTGCAAGAATGTCCTTACGAGAATCTCAAGACTGCCTTAGTGGGTGTCTTCAAAGAGCTTGTCATGAATGACAAGAGCAGCGTCAATGATCTTTCTGAATCCTTGAAGCTGATTGATGTCAAGTCGTCCCCTACAAAAGCACCAGCACCTCCATCCTTGCCCAGACGCAATAGTAAGGGATCCTACAAGTTTATTACTTTGACTGAGTCAAGAGTAAGGGACATTCTTAACATCATTCATGATACAGAGAAGAGAACTTTTACCGACGATGGCACCAAGAAAAACTTGCACCCCGAGTCTTTGTCGACCTTGATAGCGCTTCTCAACTTTTTGATTTTGCTCAAAAAGCAGGAAATTGTTCCTGAAGACGAGGTCAGGTCTATCATCACCAGCTCGCGGGGCAATGTTGACACAATTAAAACTCAAGTCGGAGAAGATGAGTCTGCTACATCGGTTGTCAACGCAGTTAATCTATTATCAATCACCTTGGACAGACTCTCAGACACTGTTGAAAACTGAATATGATGATTACTTCTTGCTTTTTGACGCTCCCTTTTTTGTTGAGCCTGTAGCTGATCTGTCTTCCACTAATGGGCCCCAGTACACGAAAAAGCCCTCCTTGGTGGTTGTGATCTCTTCTTCCCATTGAAGCTCTTCATCGTCAATGAATGGGTCCTCATAATCGTATTTTCCAACCTTCCTATTCATCTTTGTTTCGTGTCTCTTGGCAAGTTGTTCTTCTGTTAGTTCCTCGGTCTTCTTTTGGGCTGGGTTGCCCTTTTCATCGACTACCTGCAAGTCGTCGTCTTCATCCTCGTCAGCCCCATCATCTTCGTCTTCAAGCATCTCGTCCATCAAGTCGATTGCAGATTTTGCGTTTGGATGAATAACGTTCCACCCATACTTATCTTCCGCAAGCTTAAGAACATTCACCACAACTTCTGCCTGACCCGGCTTGGGGTCTTTAGGATCCAATAGTGGGATATTTAATGCGATTACTGGCATCTCGGCTTTTTGAGCCTTGTCCTTCTTGTCTTCGGTCGTGAAGTCTTTTTGATTATGTTTCGAGTCCGTGGTATCTTGTGTCGAGTTCGATTCTTTTTTCACATCGATAATTGACGGCTTTTCTAGCTGAACCTGCAGTTTCGGTGCCTTTGATCTGTCTGTAGTGGCAGTAGCATGCATGGAGCCTTTCTCCTGTTTGTCCTGAGGTGTTGATGAGAGATCTGGGGTTTTCTTCTTAGACTTTGGAGCCGATTTCTTGGGCGCAAGAGCAGGAGTAGAATCCAGCTTATTTTCGACTTTCGGCTTTTTAGAATTCTCGGTTTTGGGTTTCTTTGATGAGCTATCCGCTTTAGCGGGTGGCTTTCGTTTCTTGTCCTGTTGATTTTGCGGTGATGAGTCGTCCTCGGCGTTAATTATGGATGTTATGGAGGTCTTGCTTGGGTTTAACTTTAATGCCTGAGGCCATGGAGCCAAGGGTTGAACCGGAGTACCTCCACCTGTACTGTCTGAATATTGCTGCTCTCCGAGTTTGAAGCTTGTCTGAAAGTTCTTAATATGGTCCAGCACACCAGATTTTCCTGTCCCTATCTGCAAAGGTTGATAGGCGACGGAGGTGGCCTTCTTGAATGTCGCCGGAAGAAGCGGCAGCTTCGACCTTCTGTCTTGGTCTTCCACTATAACAACATCGGCAGGCGACGACCTATCGTCTGGCTCGTCTATTATGATTGGGGATTGTGCAGAGTTAGGAGGATAGTCTAATCTAGGCTGGAATTGCGACACGAGGCTTTGTATACCTCTGCTTTGAGTTATTTGGGGTTGCCTGCTATGGTTTTCAGGTGTTGGGGATATCGTAGCGCCGGCCTGGGAGTTGGTCTCCATTGGCCTCCCGTTTTCAGGCTTAATGGCTTGGTATGAGGATGTATTCGAGGCTGAGAAGGGCTGTTGCTGAGAGGAGTTTGGCGATGAGTTCTGATTTTGTGATGATTTATTGTCCATATTGCTTTCTAGGAGCAGCGCTATAGGCACGTTTCTTTGGCTCATCTTTGTATGTGAAATTATGCGACGTTTGGAGTTTGTTAAAAAGAGTGCTCGTGTCTGTCACTCAATGTGCGCACACTACAAAATGTGGTTCCCTTGGTACACATATATCCTAGCTAAATACGGGTGATTTAGACCTTCATACAAATGAAAGTACACTACCATGGTAAGAAAGAAATCTCAACAATGAATAATCATGCCCGGTCAAGCTGAATGACGTTGGAGTGGAGCCCCAACTTTCTTAGCACAAGACATGTATCACTTCCGTAGCCCTCAATTGAATCCATGGTCAAATTACCGTTCCAGTAATCCGCGTATACCTTGCACATAGGAAGACCCAAGCCAAGTTTATGTTTATGGCGTCTTGTTGTCAAGTTTTCAAGGGTGGATTTCTTGACCTGGGTTGAAGAGTGCGCTGTATCAGACATCGACGTTTTGTCCAAAGGATTTGGTGCCTCGATTACTGAGGAGCCAGCGGGAGTGAAGTTGAGGTTCGAATGCATTTGCAACCCTGGGATCGAATGGAAGTTGGAGAGACTCTGTCTGGCCTGCGCAGGCGACTTTCCAAAAGACCAGATCGATCTAAGCGACTTCTCGCTCACACCACCTCCCTTGTCGGATATACGGAACATAATTTCGTTCTTCAAATCAACAATGGTCACCTTGATGTTAGGGAGCTTTCTACCCAGGTTGCCATGGAAGTTAATCGTGGCTTCTATAGAGTTCCTGAGAATCTCTCCAAAAAGGTAATGCAAATGAGGCAACATGAAAGGGAAAGTAGTCTGTACGTCGCCTTCAACAACAATGTCGGGCATCAACTCTTTGCGAGGGAAGTAGTCCAACATCGAGTCTTTGACCATGTCGGCTGTTATTTGGAGATGTTTCTCGGCATTGCACTGGTGGAAGATCTCGCCGATGTAGTCTGGGGGCTTTTTCTGATATGGCTCTTTTCTGTAAATTTCTGTTAAGGACAAATGCTCTTCCACAATGACTCTTCTACTGATTCTGGACCGAAGCATCGAGCTCATGAACGCATCCAACTCCTCCTGGGGCAAATTCTTGAGAATAGAAACCTCGAGAGCCCCCATCATTAGATGTGGTAAGTTGAACACATGCTGATCTAGCAAGGCACTGATCTTGTTGTAGAACTCGTCGTTGTCCTTGATGGTAGTGATTGGAGGGATCTTTCTGAATGCGTTGAACAGGTGATAATAGCTCTCGTAAATCTGTGCAAGATGGAAGTTGTTCACCACTCCGAATGGAAGCGTCTGTAGGTCTCTAATGCGAAGAGCTAACCTAATGGGGAGTTCTATGCGAACGAAGTTTGCAGAGGCAAGAATCTTCTGTTTAGTGATGGTTTTGCCGTAGCCAGCCAATTGCCTTAGAGAAACTGGGTGTGGATTCTGTTTGGAGTACTTCATAAGCACTTCATTTTGATAAAAGTGCTGAGGAGTCAAGATCCGTGAATATGATGGGAAGGAGCCCAAGTCATTTAGGTGCTGGGCAATTTCTTGTTTGTTAACGAGAGATAAAAAATCTTCATCAACGTAGGAGTGGGCCGAAAGGGGCTGACTTTTAGCATCATGTCTCACCCATCTCTTTGTTGTTCTCAATAGCTCTTTCCTGCTTAGCATGGAGAAGGAGAACTCTTATAGTATATCGTGGTGGATGAAGATTCAAATCATACTGCATAAGTGCTAAGACTTCGCCCATAGATAAGATAAAAGCAGCCAGTGATAAGGTTTAACATTGCAAGCTTGCAAAACGTTAAAGTCGTGTTTGCAAGTCCATTTAAGAAAGCTTTTCTAGTTACTTTCTTTGATTTTTATCCACATGAAATCTTCCGAATGTTTGCATTTGGGTGTGAAATCAGCTAAGAATGCGCAAAATTTACCTTGCGGCTTTACTATATCATACAATAGCATTGTATTTTTAGAACGGCAAAAATGTAAAATACAACTAAATAGAAAATGAAGTTGGGAGAAATTCTGATCTGTTAATTCATTCGAATAACACCAAACGAATAAACTCATACTAATACCTGGTCACCGTTATTTCTGTTGGGACCGGGGTTCCTCGCGTAGACATTGCAGGTTGCAACCCAGATGCACGCGTGCAGGATATTGTTTACATTACCCCTTCAGCCAGCCACCCAGATCACTTTATTGTCATGTCTATGGATCAAAATGATGCTCTTTTATCATACATCTATAGGGACTCACGCCGTCAAAACTTCGCCAATTAGCAATCGTTAACAAAGCCCCACTAACTAGCAACGATGAACGTCTCCAATAGCGCCTACTTTACTTCGGAATATCTAGATAAGAAAGGCAGCCGTTCACCACGGTATATGCCTTCAAGATCCGATATACGACACATGCCATCGCCTCAAGAAAACTCTGCTCGGAACTCTCCCGTGCCACGCTCTGCGCCAGAAAGCCCCGATCATTTGGATGAAGTGATAACACCTGCTCAGTTGAATTACCTCCACAAGTCTAGACAAAGAGCACCCGTTGATTACAACGCATACTACACGAGGAAGTACAGGCACTCGGAGCCTCGTCACAATCGTCATAAAACATATCTCTATGATGACGATGATGACGATGATGCATCATCATTCCGTACAGATGACCTTGACTCGATCATAGAGCACCAGAAAACCAAGCCTTATGAGTTCAACGGATACTATATCGATCAGCAGAGGAGATACGATGCAGCTAGGGACTTGAAGCCAAAGATGTTCACACACAAGGCTTTCATGGATGTTTTCGAAAAGGATAAAGATGATAGAATCAGTCCCGCTGATGTTGTTTTCACGAACCGCGAGGCAGCGGATCAGCAACCAAAACAGAGGAAGAAGTTCTCTGAAGCAATGAAAAAGTTCCAAAAGAAGTTGGGCGCGAACGATTACGAGTCTATTGATTATTTCTCTAACAAGAGAACTGAGAAAAAGAACGATCAGGATCTCTTTGTGGATACAGTGAGCGACGATTCAGATGTCGACTCTCCAAGCCAGGTAGATCATACTCCTAACAAGAAGCTTCGCCGTGCCATGAAGAAGAAGTGGCAGGGTGCTAAAAGAGCTGTTGGGGAAGACTATTATGAAAATTATCAACGGGCTTTGGCGACAAAAGAAAGGAAGAAGTTGGTTAAAGCAAATAAGACAAATGCAGCAAAGGAGGAGAACAATGCTTATCAAAGCCAAGAAGACCTTGGATCCATGAGTCACAATTCCAACCAAGAAGACCTGTGGCTGCAACCGTCTGAGGAGCCCTCTGTAAAACCAATGAACAAAGGAAAAGAGGGAACTGGTGCGAACATGGGCCCTAACGAGAGGTTTCATCCACTATGGAACTATATGCTTTCGTGGCTCGTTTATGAACGAGATCAACAAAACTCACAGAATTCAAGTGGAAAGATCGTTGAACTCGACAATGGCGACAATCATTCAGGTGATTCGCTGCAAAGGAAAGATTTGGTGCCTGCAAAGAAAGGTAAAAACCGCAAAAGAAAGCTTCAGGGATTAAAAAACTACAAAGCTTTGGTGCTGAAATGGAATTTGCCAGCGTCAGCGGTCTTTGATGGTGGTTATCCTCAAACGCAAAACATGGGAGGGCAGCTTTCCAGCCGGTCTACAATTGGAAGCGTTTCTACGCATCCTGAAATGACATACCCTGAATATTTGGAATTGAGTGAGGACGACCTCGGGGACGAATTATTGTACAATGCTGAGGAGGGCACTCATGGGCCGTACATAAGGAGCCCTCCCACATCTGCCGATGCAATGTTGGTAAAGAATGAAACCATTGGTGGGAGACTCCATGAGGGTGGACCAACGAAAATCATCTCCAATATTAATCAACTTATCAAGAGCATCAAGATCATGAAAATCGTTTTTGCTCCAATCGATGTCATTGCTGAGAACTTCCCATCTACACAGACTTTTGTTATTTTACTCGAGCTACTTATCTTTGTGTGGATGCTCTACGAGCTCTCGCTACTAATTGACGCGTTGTGCATGGCGGTCAAGGCCGTTTGTGCACCGATGATAGCCGTGGGCAGGTTTATGAACAGAATTATGTAAATTAAATTGTATGCGAGTTGCATAAATAAAAATGGCCATCAGCACCTTTATGTCAGTGTTCGGATCAAGAGCTGTCGCATGCTCCAGGTACCGGGTGCAAATGAAGAGAGAAAAAAAAAAAAAAAGTAAGTCGCGCAGCTTCAAGTGTGTGAACGTACAACCAATGTCAGTGGAGATCCTCAGAGCTTGTAATAAGAGGGCAAATATACTCAATAGAGCGTTTGTTCCGCTTGGTACATCAGGAACAAGACTTTACACACAAAAACCTACAGAGGTGACTCCAAATAATGAACAGAAAGACCTGAAGCTTCTGCCACAAGCCGCTAAAGCAGAGGCAGCCAAATTGGCCATTCAGTCCGTAAAAGACCTTGGATCCATATTTTCATCATCCAGCGAAGACTCCACCCAGCCCATAGACACAAGGCCTGTGTTTGAAGACCCCACGTTGTTCGGAACCTTGAGTCTTCTTCACCAAGGCCAAGTTCTCAAGGAACTACAAGAGAAGTTCGATAAGAATTGGAATAAGTTGACCACAAAGGAAAAGCAGATGGGCTACTACATAGCCTATGGTAACTGGGGGGTCAGAGAGAAGTTCTCAAACTGGAACACTTCTGAGGCTCCGTTGGACTTACCATTCAAGCTTCCTTCTAAGATCCAAAGTACCAACCCGCTGCCGACGGACAAGATCCACAAGCTCGAGCCTGTGATTCTTGCTGAAACTCCAGTGAGAAAGGAGGAGTTTGATACTAGCAAGATGGACCCCATGACGAAAACGTTCATCTACATCACCCTTTTTGTTGCCTTGTTCGCTATCGCCAGAGACAAGAACACAGGAGAAGACGGTAAGCCCAGGGAGGTCGTTATCGAAGATGAGTATTTGAAGCAGAAGGAGGAAAGAGAAAGAAGAGCAGCAGCATTGGAGGAGCATGAGCGTCAGGAGAGAGCATCATCTGGACGCAAATGGTACTACTTATGGTTGAGATAGATAATGGATAGAGATACAAGAGCACTACAAATTAACTTCTTGTTTATAGTCATTAGTCAAATATAAATTATGCACAGTCTAGTCCTCGTCCACCTCGTCCTCATCATTTTCATCATCGTCCTCATTCCAACTCTGCTCCACAGTCTCCCTCACACGCTTCACATACTGTGAGCGATGATCCTTATACAAATTTGCTGCTTCAACATTAGCAGGCGAAGAGATGTTTGGATCGTTGAGAAGCGACTGGATTGAAGTCAAGATGCTCGAAACATCGTATGTTGGAGACCACCTATTTTGCAAGATATCTAGGCACAACTCCCCACTCGCATAAACATTTGGGTGGAACATTTCACTGATAAATTTGACCACAGGTGGCTTGTTTGGGTATTGTTCGTCGAACTGTAGCACAAGACGAAATGTGCCATCTTCGAAAGGCGTGTCTGCTGGTCCGATTATGACCGCATTCCAGCTCATAACATTATCTGGAAGAGGAGAAGCCGACACCCCGGAAGGAGCATCAGATTGCATCCTTTTGAAATCACGCATCAACCTTCTCTTTGCAGGCGTTGACATCTTGTTCTATGAATGTGGTAAATTGATTATTATGGCCCAAGTCACTACGTGAGACCGCCTTAGTCAACCATCGCTTATGTATATGCAGAACATGCCCGAACTTTGTTCGCCACAGTCTGAACATGGTGGCAAATTGTTACCTGCAACTAAGTACGATTCCTGTCTTCAAATACCCACTACAATATGACTCAAATCGTATAAATTTATTGCAATAATTAATCATGTAAACTAAATCAACATATCCACAGCATCCTTGACATCCTTCATGAGAACCGAAGAGTCGTGTTTGATATCTTGATACAAGCCTTCGAGCTTCTTGTTGATGTCAGCATGTGCAGACTTAGGAACCTCCTCCTGAGAGGCAGAACCATCCCAGAATTCAGTCAAGTTGTGACCAGCACCGTTGAAAGCCAATAAGTTTGGTGTTCCGTCGTCAGGAATGTCCGACAACTTGTTCTTCGAGGCGTAGTGAACCAAGTTCTTCTTCAACTGTGTTGTCGAGACACCTTTGTCGGAAGTGAAGTATTCGGAGTCAGCACCTGGCTGCAACGAAACGAAATATGTCAACAATCCAGCAATATGTGGGGAGGCCATCGAGGTACCACTCAAGGTTGCAGTGGAGGTGTCCGAACCAATGTAAGTACTCAAGATGTTAAGGCCTGGTGCCCAGATGTCAACGGTTTCACCGTAGTTGGAGAAGTAAGCTCTGGCATCAGAGATGGTAGAAGCACCAACAGTAATGGCCAACTCAGCAGAAGCTGGCGAGGTGTTAGAAGCATCTTGGTTTTCATTGCCTGCAGCAACAGCGAAGTGGATACCTGCCTTGACAGCGGCGTTGACAGCCAAATCCAAAGCGGGAGACTTCCCGCCACCCAAAGACATGTTGGCGGTGGAGCCCTTGAACCCCTTCTTACCCTCCTTCACAGCCTTTTGGTGCGACTTGGCTGCGAATTCAACACCCTTCACCACGTCGGACATGGAACCGGAACCGTTCGATCTCAAGACCTTCACTGCAACAAGGTTTGCCGCCTTAGCCACACCGTAGTCTTTTGAACCAATGGTACCAGCGCAGTGGGTACCATGTCCATTTCCGTCTTCATCGGCGTCACCGGTTGGAATGGTAGCACCCCACTTTGCTCTGCCCTCAAACTGAGTGTGGCCAACGAAAACACCAGTGTCAACAATGTAAGAGGTGACACCCTCACCACCAGCAGAGTCATGGAGGTACTGGTTGAAGGAGCCCAAAGAAAGAGGGGCTCTGTGGGAAATTCTTGCCAAACCCCAAGGAGCACCCTTCTGCACCTCGAACTCATTGGCATAGACCATCGAGTCCTTTTCAACATGGGCAACAGCAGGGTTGCTTCTGATGACATCAATCATGGAGTCCAAGAAGTAACCTGTGAAGCCATTGATGAAATCACCAATTTCAAACACGTCAGTGATACCACCTTCAACCTTTGCCTCCTTAATTGCGGAGAAGTATGGCTCCGAAGAATCGGCCTTAGAAGTCAACTGAGCGTGCATGTCAGCGAACAATTCTCTCAGGTACTCAATGGCTTCACGAGGAACACCCTCCTTGAAGACAACGATGTACTTGTGTGGGATGACCTCACGGGTGCCCTCATTCGAAAACAATGGGGCCAATTCGCTTTCAGGCTTGGCCTTGAATGCCTTTGGGTCAGCGCCGGCCAACAACTCGCTAGTCTTTTGAGAGACCTCTTGTTGAAGTCTGGCCAACTCTGAGCCCTTGAAGATGTCAACGACATCGCCAACGTGAGGAATCAACAAGGCGTTGGTTCCAAGAGCGGTCAAGATAGAGAGAGCCACAGAACGAGAAAGCAACATCGTGGCTAGTAGTTAATTTGTGGTCAATTAAGTAGAAGACTGTAGGACTTTAATATAACGAATTAAGAACAGTGGGTGTTTCGAGTTTTCTCTGGCAAACAGTTCTCAAGACGATAGAATTGTAGAAGGGTCGAAAGTAGAGCTTGATATAGTTGTATAAATACTTTGGAACCTGCTATTGGATTTATATATTTTTTTTTCTTTTTTTTTAAAAAAAGTTACAGGTGGCGACTCGAGGAGCGATAAGGGCACCTTTAAAGGAGCCAGGAAATGTGGACTGTATAGAAGAGCACCGAATGCAGAACATAAAGCCCACAGTGAGGTAAATTTTATCTGGCAGTGTACCATTTAGGGACTCCTCGAGAGCGGACATTAGTGAGACCAAAAGAACTTGCTACTTTCGATTAGGATACAGCATAATAAGCCCACTAAGTTTTTTTTTTACTTAATTCTGCGGATTTTTAATTTTCCTTTTCTTGAAAAGGCACGAAATGTCTCAATAAAATATTTAAGTAGGTTTTTGGTCAGAACTGCTTTTCTGGTTACTGTGGTTCCCTGTCCAGGGGTGAAGTGTGGAGAAGAGAATCGTGTGCTGATAAGAGCAGCCGAGGAGCGGATTTACCTCCCGCGCCTCCAATGAGTGATGTGAGGAGGCGGCTTTTCTGCAGTAGAGGGGCGAGCCCCAGTGTCAAGTGACTGTACGAGCATCTGACGTCAGTGAGAGAGGGAGCTACAGGTGTAGAGTTTACTGTGGCGGAAAAACACACCAAAATCTTGTCTAAACATGCAAGCCGTTGATTGACAACCAATTGCGTGCGGAATCCTCGTCTCGTTGTTGGGAAACTGCTCGCAAAACCATGCTTTCCGAATAAACTCCTTCGTTGACAATGCGCTTCACGAGCTCTTTTCTTATGTGGATGCTTTCATTGATGCAAAACCAAAGGGCATGTGGTGGCGTAGGGGTGTTTTCTGAGGCAATGGGAAGACGCGGTGTAGTTATGCGGCGGAAAAGGTGCTCATGTATATGGCCGAGGGTGTCCTTTATCAGTGCGCCTTTCTTATCAGGATTTCCTGTGACGCACTCCGAGTTGTCGCACCATGTATTGCCGCAACCTTTGGTCAACTGCATCATATACTTTCTCTCAATTCTGTTCTGAAGCTTCGAGTGTGTAGGGTCATAGACAGAAGCGAAAAGGGGCCCGTAACACGCGTCGCAGAGGTTGAGATCATTACTTGGTGTCCCTGTTATGATGTTCACACAGTTGACGTTGGAACACCTATCAATTTGTTCTGTATTAAGCTCCACTTTATCCATAAAGTGGATCTTGAGATGGCTGTTGAGGTCCTTCCGTTTGAGCACTTTCCCACACTCATAGCATTCTGTTGTTTTGCTTCCGCATTGGTTTTCGTGGTGCGTCATGTTGGCAAATCTGTCCTGGTAGTCTGACTCTCCCTGCGGTAGCACTAGGTGGCAGAACATACACTCGTGCAATTTTGCCGGACAGTCGTTAGCTTTGTGCTCCTGGACCAACGCAACAAGAGAGTTGTACTCTCGATCATTGTTACAACTGGTGCATTTGTACGGCTTCTCGTGGTAGAGCCTGGCATGCTTCATTTTGGAAAGCATGCTCTCTCCGTGAGCGGGTGGATCACACACTTCACAGTGCCAGTGTGTAGCAGGTACCGCCAGTCTAAACACTTCTCCGCATGCACACCGGACATTGTTACGCAAGCAGAAGGCCTCGTGAAGCGGTAGCTTTTCTTTTGCAATCTCCTTGCGACAGTTTGAACATACTGCCATGGTTGGTGTCTGAACGTGTTTTTCTTCAACTTGAGTGACCCCACTATCTAGAGTGATCTTGACATGTGCCTTATGTTCCCATGCAAACACCACCACATATAACCAGCACTCATCTTCCTCAGAGTGCTTCAGCATGTGGTTGGAGATGACATCGTCCCTTATGTTGACATCTATATGCTTGGCGCCAGTGGCCGATGCCGCATCCTGAGACATTGTCTGATACTGGAAACAGTCAAGCTTGACCAACTTGTCCAAGCCAACCAACATGTCAGTATTACAAGAGCCACTTTGGCTGCTATCATGGAGGGTGATGCTGAAGTTGGACTTAGCTTGCTTGAGATCCACTTTGAACATGGCAGGTATGGTGGTTTGCGTGAATGGCAAGACCTCCACGTCTTGGGGCTCGCTACCGAGCTGGGGAATGTTTTCCATATATGATAGGTCAGCAGTCTGACCAAGCTGCTGCGCTGCCATAATGTCATTCAATGGAACAACGTCGAGCACCGTGTCAGTGTCTATAACGGTCATAGTGTCGGCATTGCCGTCCTCAACATAGAGATCGACTACGGTATCCGCGAGGTAATCGTAGATGGAGAAGGACTGGTGCTTCGACACGGTTGTGTAGTGTTTGCTCAATTGAGACTCCAAGTAGAATTTCCAGTTCGTAATGTGGGGGTAAAACTGAGCGGGCTTGAGGCGGAGGAAAGTGGCCTTTGGAACAGAGTCTTTCAAGGTCACAGAGACCGGTCCGTCTCCGAGGATATCAAAGATATACTTTGGAGCGACACATACATTCTCAGGAGCGGTGAATTCCTTGACACCGATGTAGACTGAGTGCTTTTCATTCTTAATGACGAACACCAACGGATGCGGTAGGTCTTGGTTCTCGGAAATGATTTGCAGTAAGACTGACTGGGGTAGAATGCATTTGTCAGAATAAGCAGGAAGAGTGTCGGAAAGAGCGACACTCGACAAGAAGCAGTCTGAAGACATGGACAATCAGATTTGTCTGAAGACAGCACTGACAGTGGACGCTGACTATTGATAAAGCGTGTCACGTGCGCAGCCATCGAAGGCGGTGGCGAGGGCGGCTCATTTTGGTAGCGCATGTGACTGTAAGCACGTGATACATTTAGTGCTCACGTCAGGTGGAGGGGGCGGCTTTGGCTTACATAATTTGGATTTATTATCTGGGTGTACGCATCTTCTATTTTTTGGGTCCGCCACTTGTTTGCTTGGAAGGTATCAGCTTGTCAATTTTTTTTTTTTTTTTTTTTTTTTTTCTTTATATCTCGGCGTATGTTTCTTGGTGGCTTTCTTGGATGGACCAGTAATTTCTCAATTTCTCGGTTGCTCGCTTATATATATTCTGCTCTTACCTTCGCCCTGATTGATGCGTCTTGAGTCTTCGCGCGCAACACAGACGACAGAGGCGCAGCATGAGCATCAAATCGCTTAACTGCAAGTGGCCATTCTGGTTGTAGTTTGGCAGTTGTTGAAGTGCTAAATAGCAAAAAAGTGCGGATCAAGAATTCTGAGACACTGCTATGTAGTGGTGGCAAATTGTTGCCATTGTTTTGTTCTTGTTTATTCACGGAATTCCCGGCAAAGGCTTATCGATCCACGTGGGTTCGCTTGAAGAAGGCTTTGCATGATGGTCGAGTCTTCGTGAACGCAAGCATTCAAACTAAGAACAATATATAAAAAGAAAAAGCCAACGTTACGGACTGTAACTTTCTTTAAGAAACATTGATGTTTCTTCCGTTCCCTCTTATTACATTCATAAACAGACTATTGAGATTAATACATGCGAATATGATCTGACTACCGCCTGCATGCAAATTTCCGTTCCTGTTTATGATATGCAACGTCAATATTTTATGAGTATGCGATACCAGACGGCTTCGTAGTTTAGGCGCTGGCGCTCCTGTGGCATCCCTTCCAGCGCTTTGATCCTTGTACGCATGTCGGCTAAACCGAGTTTGGCATCTTGTTTTTCTGTTATTTTTTCTCTTTTAGTATTTCTTTTTATTCCTTTATTAATTGTTTCTTTTCTTTTCTTTTCTTCTGTTTTTCCTTGGGTTATTTCTGATAGCGGTCTCACATCTAATTTTAATCGTGTTTACACTTCTGCCGCTCCTTTTAATCAAGCCTTCTCCTCTCGGCTTTATCTTGTTGGCTATCGCCCCCATCTTGTTTATTGCGCACGGCTAATCCACTCGTTTTACTTCACGATAAAGCATATTATTTAAGATGCCCGTTTCAAAATTCGCCTATCTGCGCTTGTCGGTGGCCCTCTTTGTCATAGCTCTCTTGATAATCAACTTGATTATCTTTCATGGGTCAGATAGTATTTCTTACACCAACGCCAAAGATGGGTTAGAGAAGCAGTTTGACCACGTCGCGTCTGACGACTACACCAAAGCGATGATGAAGGAGCTTATTGAAGCCAAAAAAGAGGAACTCATACTCAAGGTTAAGCTCGACCTCGACGCACAATACAGAGAGCCATACCTCAAAGCTCTTCAAGAGGACATCAAGAAGAATAATGAGCAGAGGTTGACGGAAGAGCTCCAACAAAAGGTTGATTTGCGCTTCACAAACGACTACTTTTCTCTCCGAAAAAACCACTACAACATCTTGGAAGATTTAAAGAAAACCTACTACGACGAGAAAAAGGACCAGATCGGCGACGTTCTCGCATACTCTTCGCTTCAGTCTGTTGTGCTGACTTCAAACAACTTTGATGATTTAAAGAAAGGCGTCTCTGCCCAGTTGGAAAAAGCCCTTTCAAAGAAGGAATACTATCGTTTTGTCGTTGAGGATCTCTTAATCGCTCACGCCCCCTCATTGGGTCCTTTGACTAAGCACGAAAGAGGCCCTGACCTCGCCAACTGCGCATTCGTGGTGAACCCCACTGTCTACAACAAAGATACGCTTTCACGTGTGCGTTTCTCCAAAGAGAGATTCGAAGACTTCCAGTCAAACCACGACAAAGTTGTCGATGCCCTTCGCTTGTTAAGCTCACCCCCATCTCATCTTTTTAGTGGCGATGGTATTGTTCTCAGTGGCGGTGGTGAATACTTTGCTGGTGCCATGGTTGCCATTGCTCAGATCAGGGAATCGGGCTCCAAATTGCCTATAGAATTGTTGGTCAATACTGAGAAGGAGTATGATGCAGATCTCTGCGCAAATTTGAAGAAGACGTTCAATGCAAAGTGTGTGGTAATCGAGAGAGAGATTGGTTCAGAGCTCTTGAAGAAGCTCAACTTGACCAAGTTCCAGCTTAAGATTCTCGGTCTCCTTGTCACATCTTTTGATAACGTGATTTCTCTCGACGCTGACAATATGCCGTTGAAGAACCCAGATGCTTTACTCACTTCCCCTGCCTTCCTCAAAACAAGATTCCTCTTGTGGCCCGACTTGTGGCAGAGAACAATCTCTCCCAAATACTACGAGATTGCTCGTCTAGGCTACGGCCAACCTGTCCGGAGACATGGTATCAACAACCAGGACCAAGGCAAGGACTACTTTGGTAAAAAACCCGAAGAGGTCCACTTTCATGATTTAGATGGTCTTCCAAGCGCCGTTTCGACTGAAACAGGTCAAATGGTTTTCTCCAAAAGAGAGCATTTCAGATCACTCTATTTGTCGCTTTACTACAATATCTACGGTGAATCTCACTATTGGCGCATGTTCTTCCAAGGCAGCCCTGGTGGGGGTGATCGAGACACATTTGTGCCTGCGTTGCATGTTTTCAATGAGCCTTACGCCGTTGTGGGAAAGTCGACATGGTTGGCAGGTTTCCATCAACCAGATGGATTCTTCCAAGAGACCACAATCGTTCAATATGATCCCGCAACGACAGATCTCTTCTCCCAGAAGTGGAAAGAGTTTCTCTTAAAGCGGGGTTTGGATTCCAGATTACCCTTCGACCAAAACAATGACTTCACCAAAGATTTGGTAGCCAAATTCATGGCTGAACTCGGGTCGGATGCACCTAGGAAGCCTGAGGTGATGTTCTTGCACATCCATAGACCCAAGATCAATCCAGTGTTGCAAACAGATCCAAAAGGCTACTTTGATTGTTTCAAACAGAGAAACTTGGGTAAACCAAATGACTACGTTGAGCATTTTGGCAAACAAGATTGGGAATTAAGATTCAATATCATCTCCCAGTGGGCTGCATGCAAGGGACTCTCCAGCCCCGCGTGGTGGAAGTCTGTGAACAGGGACCAGGCGTCCGTGTGTGCAGCAGTGAAAGATTATGTCAAGTTCCTACAAAAAGATTCGACGGATAAATCGGCACATGATTTCAAGGTTATTGATGTAACTCTTTAGTCGCTCATTTTATCATCATTATCATCGTCATTAAGCATTGAATTCGATACCTTTATGTGTCTATAAAAAAAAAAAAAAAATGCAGCCGTCTCTTTACTCGTCTTCCTCGGACTCGGACTCGGACTCGGACTCTGACTCGGACTCGCCTTCTTCAGAATCATCCTCACTCCCTGAATTCTCAGCTGGAGTGGCGTTTATCTCTTCCAAAGAGACGTTGTATTTTTGCGACTTCAAGAACTTGTCAAAGTCTGACGCCATTGTCGTTGGAAGACATGCGAAAATGACCGAATGCTGCGAATCGAAGAGAGGAACAAAGTACTTCTCAAAAACATGCAAGACGTCTTTAATTGTCACCTTTTCGAGCTTTCTCAAAAAGCTCCTGGCATAGTCGGGACCTCTCTTCTTGAAGATGTTGTCAAGGATCTTGTTCGTGGCGGCATCATAATTGTTCGACTCGGTCTTGGCCAACAGGTTCACAATACCGGCAACGGCGTTATCGATGGCAATTTGGTCAACACGTGATTTTCCACTAACAAAGTCTTGAATGATGGACTTTGTGGTGACCCAGGCTTGTTGGGCGTCGGCGCCTCTATAAATAGTAAAAGTCAAAAATCCAGATTCAACCATTCTCTTGATATTGGCATCGTAAGCGAGACCAGAGCCTCTGACACCTCTCCATAATGGACCTTCCATAGCGCAGAGAAGTTCGCATGCCAATGCAATTCTTGGGATATCATCATGCTCGTAGTCAGTGGGGATCGGCGTCATGGAAATCAAGTGGGTGGTTTCGCTGGCTGGTGTGGTGACCAAGAAAGCCTCACCGGAGCACTTGTTGCCAATGTCGGACTTGAACTGGAAGCTTCTAGGTAAGTCTTGAAGGGAGAATTGGTGACCTTCTGGGTTCTCAAACTCCTTGGCAAGTGCCGACAACGACGACACTGGCTTCTCCAATTTGGAGCAACCACCAATCAAAAACACCTTCATGTTGTTTATATTGAATAAAGATTTCCTGATTTGGTTGAGATCAGCCTCCACCTCGGAAAACTTGCCCGTGTCAATATTGGCGAGCACGTCTTTGTAGAAGTCTTCCGTGTAGATGGAGTCCTGGGCCTTCTTGAGCGAACGATCCGTGTAAATGTTTCTAAACTGCGACGAGTACATCATCAACTCATCGTTTCTCTTTTTGTCTGGCATCGAGTTGATGAGCTTTTCGACGCTGATTTTGATTCTAGACTCCTCAAAAAGCGAGTACTTGAGAACCTTTATGAGCCAATCAATGGCTTTCTGATATTTTGTGACCTCAAACTTGGCACTCACAGTCACCACCTCAGTGCACTGGCTCTCGAAGCCGTTGTCTAGTTCGTATTCCACCAAGTCGTTGTTGAGGCTTGAAATGACACTGTCGTAAGGGATATACTCTTGGTCTGCTGTGCGGATGGACAAGGAGAAGATATCCTCGATGACGGAGAAGTAGCGCAAAAGGTCTTTGGGAACAGCCGTTGTGGAGAAAACCAACTGCACAGTGACAAACTGTGACTTGTAATCTTCAAGATGCACAAAGAGTGGGAATTGCTCGGGCGTATCATCTTTGAGTAAGTTTGCAAAATCATTGTTTATCTCGTAGAAGCCGGCTTCGCTTTGATTGGCCCCAGCTCTGTACGAGGTGGTATGGATAAAGTCGATCTTGGATGCGTCCGGCTTGCCAAACTGAGTAAGGACACCATCTGGGATGTCTTCGTCATTCTTGGCTTGGGCATCGTCGAGCTTTTTCTGCTGCTTCTTCAATCCCTCCTCGCCAAGGTGATCACGAAGCTCTCTGTTTCTCTTGCGGTTTTGCTCCTTATGCTCCTTGTTGGCACGAGCAGAAGGCTTACCGATGATAGAGACGGGCTTGCTCTCCACAAAGGTCTCTCTGATCAACTCACACCATTGGCGGGAAGTCCAGGTCATCAACTCATCCTGCTCTTTCAAGCTTTTCAACCAAGGGCGAAGGTCGGACCCATCTGGGTTACCATAGACAAACTCAGAGATGGCAACGTTGGAGAAGGTCGACGGAGAGTCCTCGGTCTTGGAGATGTACTTAATTCTCTGCTGAGACACAATCTCCCGCATGAATTCCAAGTCAAAGACATCCTCCTTTGTTTGGTCGGCAATAAGCGCCTTGATCTTGGAGTCCACATTATGGAGCTCACCAACAGGGATGCCGCCGACATAGAAGTTGATTCCCAAACGAATGAAGTCGTCGGTAACAAAGTCGATATCCGTGGCGAGCGGGTTCTCAATCTCAACCAAATGCTTGTTAAATAGAGAAATAGGCGTTTCGCAGAAGTACGCCCCGATCATGTCCAATGCGAGCACCTTGATGATGTGGTCAGCAGAAGGACCGATCCAGCCCACGAGAAGCTCACCCATAGACTCGTCTTCATCAGGGAACTCAACCTCCTTGACCAAGGTTTCCTTAAGAGGCATGTCAACGGGAGAGTCCACGAATGGTCTTTTCAGTGGCGTTGCAGGCAATGCAGGAAGCGTCTCGTCGAATTTTGCCATGGTCTGCAAAAGCTCGTCTTCATCAACAGACCCAGTAATAATCACACACACATTGTCGGGTCTGTAGAGGCTGTGGTGGAACTCTCTGATTTGATCGTTGGTGAGGTGGCGTAACTCAGACATCAAGCCGCCGGTCTCTGAGGAGTAGCCAGACTTCTTGGCGTAGAGGGAGCGGTACATGTGAAGGTACAAGATGAACCACGACTGGCTCTCGATGCCTTGCATTTCGCTGAACACAACACCCTTCTCCTTTCCGTTGCCATCCACATGATAGACTTCTGTGAGGCACGCCTCGTCGGTGATGGTTGGATTAAACATATGGTCCAAGTAGACGGGGAGCAATGTACGAAAACCTTCCCACCCGGCAGTGGTGAGCGTATAGACGGTTCTGTCGATGGCAGTCCAGGCGTTTGTATAGGAGAAGAATCTCTGTCCCAATGTATCGAGGAGGCCCTTGTATGGGAATTTCTTGGAGCCCATGAAGATAAGATGCTCCAACGTATGAGGGCAGCCTGAGTCGTCTGGGATTTCGGTGGCGACGGCAAAATAGCCGTTGACCATGGGGGAGGGCTGATTAATATAGGTAAGTTGCAACCCGGTTTGCGATGACCTCCACTTCTTTATGGAGGCTGGCGCGTAGTCCACATCGAACGACGTTTGCAATTCAAATTTTCCGGGCATTCTTCTAAGCAATCGGGCTAGTGTTGCTGGTCGAATTTTCCGTGAATTTATAATGTGCTGCCTATTTGTTCTTTTTTTTTTTTTTTCCTTGCCTTTTTTTCAACGGTCCAGCGCACTAGTTATAGTGGTTGCGAAGTTAATATGCAATTTACTTCGCGATGGCCCTTTCACCGAATGAGCCGGTAATTCTAGAAGCCGGTAAGTATAAAATCAGCCTTCTGTCACTATAAAGTAGTTCCTGGAAACAAACACATACACACATATTACCGTCCGAATTTCACCATCAATTTATTGTTCTTGGCCTCTCATCATCTGTCTGCCTTACTTTAGAACCCCGCTATTGTAAAACACCCGTGCACCACTTATTTGTTTTGGTTTTCGCGACTGTGAATACACAAAGAGCACATCAACTTCTGGCGTCAATAACACCATCATATCCTTCTTTCTTCCACAAAAGACTGAAAAATACAACTAAAAATCTCCAGCCTTCGCATCCACTAATGATTTGAGATGTCACTCAATATCAAACGCGGGCTTAATCTGCCATTTCGGCGTCATCTTCAAGATGACGATAATACCTTTCTTCCTCCACCCCTCAGCGCCTACGCTCTTGCCCTGCTTGGAACTAGTGGAGACGAATCACCAATTGATAAGAAGATTGAAGGAAATGAAAATGACTCCTTAAGGGAATCCCTAAAATCAAAACTTGCTGTTCATTTCAAAGAGTCTCCTCCTTCGTTTACCCACCAGAACCAGAATGGCACACAGAATAGCACAGCTTTCGATTCGTCTGCTCATAATTCCTCTTCCCATAATATCTCAAGCCAAAACACAAGTGCTTTCAATACAAGCGGTCCTACTGTGAGCCATCATACTTCCACAGGCCAAAGCAATCACTCATTTACCTCCAGTAACGCACATTCTGATAATGACGAACTCCACAATTCTCACAATGAACAGATCCAAACGCCCCATCAGAACAACACCGGCCCTTCTCCACCTGTTTCCAGCGTTGGATTGGCTCCCAAGCGTCCACAACTGTCAGCATTTACTAGTCATAGAAGGTCTCGTTTCGCCAGACGTTTTGCTCAATTGGGTCCTCCCAAGCGAGCCTCTGAGATCCCCGATGGCGACTCTGAAGATAAAGCCCATTCTGCCCCATCCATACTTGCATCTGATACTCTGCGTGTCTCTCCTCCATCCTTGAGCTTGGAACTGGCTCCGCGTCGGAGAGGTCACTCCAGAACCCCTCCATCTAAAAGGACCCCTCCGACTGGACCCATATCCAAGAAGCATATCCCAAGAGGAACCATTTCAGGTGACTCGAGCTTTTTCAAGAGCCTCGAAAAACTAAGGAAGAGCTCTTTGGATAACGATTTGTTTTCCCCTATCCCCCAGTCGAGCACCAGTCTGCATTTACCACCCACCCTGCATTCTCAAATTGGAAAAGCAACGCACGAACTCGCCGTAAAGAATGACAGTCCGAGACCGGCATCAGACTTTAAAGTCTTTGTTGATAACGGCGAACTTCACTATCCGTCAAATAAGCAGTTGCCTCACTTCAAGAGCTCCAGACCTCCTCTTAAATCGTTATCACCCAACAAGCTCATCCCAGACGAAGATAAAGATGGCTTCAGAAAACCCAAGATCCCACGTCTTTCAGCTCCAGATCCAGAAAGACCCATGAAACCACTTCATCCTGCTTCTGTCGCCGTCCCTGAACCGCTGCCGGCAGTGGTACAGCGCAGTGAAACAACATCTACTCGGCCACCCTCGCAGGGCAGCGAGCATTCCGCACCCAACGATGGCAAAAAGCGGAAACTCATATTTGTCAATGATTCGCAGTACGAAAAATTGGAATTGTTGGGAAGAGGCGGGTCCTCCAAAGTTTATAAAGCACGTTCTGTTACAACCAAACGTGTATACGCAATCAAGAAGGTAATGTTTGATCAGTTTGATGATGCCTGTGTCAATGGATTCAAGGGTGAGATTGACCTACTCAATAAATTGAGGGACGAGCCGAGAGTTGTTAGGCTCTTCGAGCACTCAATTTGTGACGGCTCCATATACTTGACAATGGAGTGTGGTGACATTGACATGGCCCATGTGTTGCAAACTCGCATTGCTGCAGGGTATCCGTTGGATGTAAACTTTGTCCGCTTTCATGCCATGGAGATTTTGAAATGCGTTGAAGCGGTGCATCGGGCAGGCATTGTACACAGCGATCTCAAACCTGCCAACTTTCTTTTTGTTAGGGGAATGTTGAAGATTATTGACTTCGGTATTGCTAACGCAGTGCCAGACCATACTGCAAATGTCTACAGAGAGTCACAGATTGGTACACCAAACTACATGGCACCGGAAGCTCTCACCGAAGTCAACAACACGATGACCTTAAACCGTGGGAAGAACGGAAACACGTGGAGAATTGGAAAGCCATCAGATATCTGGTCCTGCGGATGCATAATCTATCAAATGATCTATGGCCGCCCTCCATATGCCTCATATGCTGGTCAACTGAGGATTATGGCTATTATGAACCCTCAGGTCAAAGTTAAATATGCAACTCATGGACTTGGTGACGTTGCAGTCCCCTTGAGCGTGATTGAGCTCATGCAGAGATGTTTGGCCAGAAGCCCATTTGAAAGATGGACTGTGGAGCAGTGTCTCAATTCAGACTTTCTTAAGCCCAAGGCAGTGAGCAAACCGTTCATCAAAGACATTGTGAGATCTGCTGTAAATTACGGCTACTCCCAGCGGTATCTGGAAGAAATATCCAACGATACTTACGATAAGCTTGTGAGTTCTATCATTGAGCAAATCGAGAGTCTTAATTATACTTAAGCTCGCAGAACATAAATAGAAAGCATAATTAGCATTAATAAGAGAACAAAAAAACAATAATAGAAATAGTTAATGGATATATGGTCAATTCGTGCTACTTTCGAGGGTCGTCGAATCTACAAATGATCTAAGCAATTGTTTACTATACACTTCTTGAAAGTTATCTTGGTCCCAATTTTGACAAGACCTGTGCACCTTGTTCCTCCCACTCTTGCTTGGTGATCCACATGTGGTCCTTGTCAGCCATGATGTTAGCCAAGACAGCACCACCAATGAAGACCATATGTCTTCTCCTAGGAGGGTCTTCGATTCTGACCTTGAACTTCTCCAACCTCGAAGGATCATTGTGTAACACTCTCGTCAACCACAACTGCTTCAATTCTTTTTCCAATCTTGATGGTAAGCCAGGGTACATAGAGGAACCACCAGACAAGACGATGGCCTTGAAAAGGGAAGATCTGACATCGACATCAGCAGCTTGGATAGTGTTGAACAAGGTCTCGCCTACGCCAGGTTGCTCGACGTCGACCAAGTTTGGCTGGAACAAACATTCGGGGGCCTCGAATCTCTCGGAGCCGACCTTTATCACTCTACCGTCAGGCAACTCGTAGGATTCAACCAAGGTGGTTGTTTCATTGGCCAACTTTGTGTCCAATTGCAAGTCACAAGAGACGTAGCACAACTTCTCCTTTATCTGGCGCACGGTTTCGAAATCGGCGGTTCTGTTGAAGGCGTAGCCTCGGCGCAAGAGTAAGTTGATGAGGTTTCTGGTGACGTCTCTACCAGCGACATCCAATCTTCTTGTCAAGTGGTTCAAAACGACAGACTCGTAGACGGGGACAATATGGGTAACACCATCACCAGAATCGACGACAACACCAGAAGACAACCCTTGGGCGTACAAGGCCAACACGGCCTGAATAGCAACGTAAACACCACCAAATTGGTACTTTTCGAACATCACGTCACACATGGTTTCTCTGTTCTTCAATGGGTTCATTGGGGGTTCAGTCAACAAGATCTTTCTGCCCTCAGTGGGGAGCTTCATTCTGTCGTAGAAGGCATAGTCCCACAAGTGTTCCATGTCCTCCCAGTTCTTTATGATACCATTTTCCATTGGATAGCTTATTTGTAACAAGGAACGAACCTCAGTGGCTTCTGAGCCGCACATGATATCCTTAATCTGGATGTTGTCGGGGACCAAGTCATTTCTTTCCTCTGCTCTTAAGATTGGTCTTCCGACAAGAGACGGGAAAGTATGATCGGGGAAGTTCGTACCGGCCCTGCCGATCTTGACGAACCCAGTACCTTGATCGAGAACTAAAAAGTTAGTTAGTGTTTATTACAGAGGTCGAGACGATGTGGACGAAGAGGTTTGGGGGGCAAACCCCGGATAAAACAAGACGAGAAAGAATCAACATACCAATTGGTGTACCATCCATTTTTCTTCCGCTTGCTTGTTTAGTGAGTGACACACGGCTGGTAAGACGGTTTCGATTTTATGTTCTTTTTTTTTTTTTGCAAATATACAGAATAGCTACTTCTCGCAACTTGGTAGATACGGTGGTAGGAGAGCGGGCCACAACCGGACTGTGTGCAGTACACAGTATCATTAGTGGCCCTCAGTCGGGAAATGCTCGGCATCTTCAGAGCTCGATGCGACCGCCTGTCTTGTCGACGGCACCATGTATGCAAATGTAAGGTACGACGTATGCGTTTTGATTTCGGGCTCGATCTTAGTCACTTCCTTCCACTGGTATGGGCCTTCGCCTTCTTTGATTCTTAAGCCCTTGCCAAAAGGATTGAAGCCTTTATTTTTAGGTTCTGGCAGTTCGCTAGCTTCACTGTCGACCTGGGCAATGCTCCGTTTGGCCTGGGAAGTCTCGTTCTTCGGGCTTTCAGCCTCTTGAGAGTTCGTTTTGGTATCGTTTTGCAACTCGGCCATTCTCCTGCTCTCAATTCCCAGTGTCTTGCGGCCCTGAATGTCCTTGAGTCTTTTGACCACATCGTGCAAGTCCCTAACCATCTCTTTCCTTGCCTCCCACCGTCTGCCTGCAATCTCCACAAGCTCTATGCTGGTCCAACCGTTTTCCTCGAGTGCCTCGATTGTCTTGTCCACCTGCTCGATGCACGGGCTGAAACAACAGATGCCAACACGTCTGTCTTGGGCAATCACGCTCTTAAGGTGGGGGATAGCGGTCCATGGCGAGGGTAGGTCCAAAAAGATGGCCTCACTGGCGATGTCGCCGTCCTTGGATATTTCTTGGGGCAAGTTGGCGATGTCAAACCCGTCGTTGCAAACGTCTCTGTGGGTAATGGTCGTGTTGACTTGTGTGAGACCATGCTGGGTCAACTCCTCCCTCGCTTCTAGGAACCGGGGCTCATGGAATTCGTAAGTGAAGAGACGGCCTTTCTCGCCCACTGTACGAGCAAAAGCGTGTGTGAAGGATGCGGAGCCAGTGCCTGCTTCAATGACACGGGATCCGCTAGTGATGCCCAACCGTTGCACAATGTATGATGAGTCTGGCGTATAGACGATCTGCGTTCTATGAGGAAGCGATACTGTCCAGAGCTCTGCGGATGGATGAAGAAGATGCACAAATCCTCTTTCCTTGGCTCCACCCATCTGCGTGCCGTACTTGAGCCCAACCATCTTGTCGTGCTCGAAGTTGCCGTAACGTGTATTGAGCCACTCGCCTTTGGTGACGGTAAAGGGCTTGATTTGTGTCCTGCTAACAAAAGCAAGAACCAAGTCTCCTTCCTCTATAGTATCCTTATACCGGTAAAACGACATTGCGGCTGTCTTTTTGCAAGTGGTTGTTGATGGGTCTGAAAAGTCTCATCGCAGCCCTGCATAGCTTTTTCTAACCCCGCGAGTGGGCCGCCATGAGCATTCCACTAGGATACTTTCTTACTTGAGCTTCGTGTATAATTGAACCTGAGGTGATCTGAACATAACTTGATATAGAAATGAAACTTGAACACCATTTAAGCTTCTGTAGCTTAGAAGATTTCCTCTTGACACTAGTATGCCAGTGAGACTTTGCTTTATAAGTTCACTAATACTTTTTACTCTTCAAGATTTCTGAATCTTTTCTACTTGGACCCTAATTTTTTTTTACTTAGACCCTTGTTCTTTTCTATTGATTATTACTCCCTTATCTGTAAAATCAATTCCTTACATATTTCTTTCAAATCTGGCTCCATCCATCTTTGCAACCAGTGTGCAAAACAATCGCGACACCACCGCAGCGATGCGTGCATAGGCAAATATTTGATTAAAATGGATCGCTCACTAGATATTCACAAACTCCTCAATAATGGCTACCTCCCCAGATAACCTGCAAGCCAATCTGCAACAGGGAACCCCTGAACCCATCTCGTCCAATGCACAAAAGTTGTATTTGGAATCCTATGCATTCACCACAGCTGCCGCCATTGTTGGTTCAGTGGACAGAAAGATCTTTGTCTTGTTGAGGGACGGCAGAAACGTCTTCGGCATTTTGCGGACATTTGATCAATTTGCCAACTTAGTCTTGCAGGACACTCTCGAGAGAATTTACTTGCCTCGTGAGTCCAGCGATACACCAGAGAGATTCGCTGAGGTGCCCCGCGGTGTATTCATGGTGAGAGGTGAAAACGTGGTTATGCTTGGTGAGCTAGATATTGACCACGAAGACGACCACTTAACAACAATGCAGCAGATCCCATTTGATGTTGCTGAGGAGGAATGGAAGGATAATCACACCAAGAAAATCAAGGAAGAGCAGAGAAAGACCAAGAGTTATTTGCAGAGAGGACTTATTCATGACTTTGTCAAGACCGATCTATACTAAGGGGAGCAAAAAAAAAAAAAAAAAAAAAAAAAAAAAAAAAAAAAAAAAAAAAAAAAAAAAAAAAAAAAAAAAAAAAAAAAAAAAAAAAAAAAAAAAAAAAAAAAAAAAAAAAAAAAAAAAAAAAAAAAAAAGAAAAAAGAAACAATCAACGAGCTTTGAAACTTCAGAGCTCATTAAAACATGGGACCTTCTTCATTTCTGCATATGTATTTCATGACGCCATTATTTCCATGTGGGAAGAATTCACCATCAGAAGACTAAAAACCAAATAGTAAAAAGATTAATAAAAAAAAGTCCAATATTTTCATGCTTCACAATTTGGCAACTCTCTTCAAATTCTTCTCATAGTTGGCAAAGTAATCGTCAACAAGCGCAAACTTCTTGGATTCGGCTCTGCCTAATTGCCCCAAATGTGCTTCGTCAGGACCATCGGCAATGCGCAAGGTCCGAACAAATGAATACCATCTGGCGAGCTCTGTATCCTGAGAAACGCCCTCAGCACCAAACATCTGAATGCCCCAATCCAAAACTTCAAGAGTAGTTCTCGGGGTCTCGATCTTGGCCATAGCAATCTCTTTCTGAGCAGCTTTGGCCCCAACGAGGTCTATTTTGTGTGCCGCATTGAGGACCAACAACCTGCACTTCTCAATGTTGATTTTGTGCTGGGCGTAGGCATTCAAAAAGGACTCTCTCTCCTTCATGGGCTTCCCGAAAATAAGTCTGTGGTTTGCTCTGTGTACGATCCTCTTCAAGGCAAACTCTGCCACACCAATGCTTCGCATACAATGGTGAATACGTCCCGGTCCCAATCGAGATTGAATGATCTGGAACCCCATGCCTTCCTCGCCTAAGAACACTTCATTCATATCCTCCTGAGGAACCTCAAAGTCATCAAAAACCACCTCACAATGCCCGTGAGGCGCATCATCATATCCAAACACGTGTAAGGGTCTTACAACTTTAGCCCTGCCGGAAGCCACCGCCTTGTAAGCATCGATGACCACCACAGAATGGTTCTTGTAAGGTGATTTCGAGTTATCGCCAGTCTTGCACATGACAAGCCACACAGCACACCGTGGATCACCGGCTCCAGAGGCGAACCACTTAAAGCCATTGAGAACCAAATTTCCTCTGCCGTTTCTTTTGGCAGAGCATGAAATGTTCAAAGCGTTCGATGACGATGTTCCCTTCTCAGTCATGAGAAATGCAGACCTGATCAGCCCGTCAAGCAATGGCTTCAACCACTTGTCTTTCTGTGCTGGAGATCCGTAGGCGGCCAAGATTTCCATGTTACCTGTGTCTGGTGCATTGGTGTTGGTTGCTTCTGGAGCGATGTGTGACTGGCCCAAATACATGGCCATCAAGCCATACTCAAGATTGGTGTACCCGCCACCCTCTTTGTAGTGCTTAGAGAGGAACATGTTCCAAAGACCAAGGTCCCGTGCTCTTTTCTTGAGCTTTGTAGTAATCTCAGGAGTAGATTTCCATCTTAATTCAGGGTTTTCTGATATTTGTTCATGATATATCTTGTCTGCGGGGATGCAGTAATCGTTGACGAAGTCCTTGGTTTGTTGAATAGCCTTTAAACCCTTTTCGGACAATTGGCTAACAAAGATAGCTGGAATATCCTCTTGGACTGACATTTTGGTGTGATTCTAAGATCTTATGTTTCTTGACTTAATGATAAGTATGTTGTATTTAATAAAGATCACGGAACATAGATCTACTCTTTATACCCCAAACCTGCGAGTGTCTTCCCCACATATCCCCAAAAGTGCGCGTAGCCTCGGCCGGCCGCACCCTAATTCCGCCCGGCTCCCCGACTAGAATTCAAAATGGCATTTTTATATTTTCTTCTCATTTCTTTGTTCTACTGTCCAAATTGCCGACTTCCCTTAGATCTCCTCAGTATCTCCGTGCAAGCCTCAAGCACAATGAATGCTTTATACTAAAATGCTACGCCTAAAGAACTAACATTTTGGAACAACTCCACCTCCGCTAAAATTATATCATCACGTAATTCAATCCCATAGAACTCTTTCTTTTCTTCTCTTCCTCTCCCTCTAATGTCCCTAGTGTATCGCCTACACACAATTAGCAAAGTCTCGTATGATCCTGCATAGTGCACACATCTATCGAAATGGAAAGCGATTTTGGCCACCGTCTCTCGCCACAGCACCTCAACCGCCATGTCCGAATTTGAATCCGATGTCCCCAAAATTCCAGACTACACGCTTTCAGAGAAGCAATTTCTCTTGACTCAGCTGTCAGAGCAGGAAGCAAAACAGATCGCCCTGGAAATACTCGCCACAATAAAAGAAAAGCATTTGGCTCCATACTACAAGTACTTGTCTCTCGAGTTGCCCCAATACTTCACCCTTGATGACCTGCTTTACGAGAGTTTGGCCAAGGTCAATAACGAAAAGATTGGCGAGTTGAAGAAAGTGATACAGGAGGCTGAAAGCGAGGAGGAGACCGAGATCGACCTCTTGGCCACCTACACAAAGCTCGCTGAGTACTACACCGAGATAATCGACAGAGAAAACGCCGTTGCCACATACACCAAGCTCTTGGAAATGTCACAAAGCGTGGGGTCCAAGATTGACATGCAATTGACCGTGGCGAGACTTGACTTCTTCTTCAATGATTTCGTTTCCGTGTCCAAAACCTTGAACGATGTCGAGAGCTTAATAGAAAAGGGTGGTGACTGGGAACGCAGAAATAGATACAAGACCTACCGTGGGTTGTACTACGTGGCAACACGCAACTTCTCCGAGGCTGCCAAGTTGTTGATCGATTCGTTGGCAACCTTCACATCCACCGAGTTGTGTTCGTACGAGCAGATCGCCCAGTACTCCATCGTGTCTGGTGTGCTCACCTTGGGCAGAGTGGACATTAAATCCAAGATAATTGACTCCCCTGAGATCTTGTCTATCTACTCAAACGCCAAGAGCTTGGTGCCCTTGATCAGCTTGACAAACTCCTTATACACGTGCCAATACGGCACCTTCTTCCAGCACCTCTTGGAGACATACGACGGCTTCTTGATCAAAAACAAGTACTTGAAGACCCACGCCAACTACTTCATGAGAGAGATGAGATGCAAGGCGTACGCACAGTTGTTGGAGTCATACAAGTCGTTGTCTTTGAAGTCCATGGCAAGAAACTTCAATGTCAGCGAGGAGTTCTTGGACTCTGACTTGTGCAACTTCATCCCAAACAACAAGCTTAACTGCTATATCGATAAGGTCAACGGAATCATTGAGACGAACAGACCAGATAATAAGAACAGCCAGTACCATCTATTGATCAAGCAGGGTGACGGGTTGTTGACGAAGTTGCAGAAGTACGGAGCGGCAGTGAAGTTGAGTGGGGCAGAGAGGGTTAATTAAAAATATTCCTAGCTCTAGATCGAATACAAATGACTTTAACAGAATGACTATATTAAAGTGTAACCACTACTGCGGTGAGAGAGCAACAATGCAGTCGCGGAGTTCAATGTCCTTTCCCTTGTGCAATATAACCAAAAAGAAAGGAAACAGTGCGCCTCCCCGGCACATGTCTCATGACATGTAGCATGTCACTTATAGTAGTGAGGTTTCAGGTCACGTTACTAGGAGCACAAAACAACCGACGCCACCTCAACCCGCACCGTACTTTACTCTCCCCCACACTAATTAGCATTCCCACAATATGAGCTCCAAACGGCGAATGGAAAAGGACGTCATGGACCTCATGATGAGTGACCATGATGTGACTTTGATCGAGGACTCTCTTCAACAATTTCAGGTGATTTTCAAAGGCCCCAAAGATACCCCTTACGCCGGGGGCACATGGAAAGTACGTGTGGAGTTACCTGATCAGTACCCCATTAAGTCCCCCAGCATTGGTTTTGTCAACAGGATATACCACCCCAACATTGACGAGAACTCGGGCTCTGTCTGTCTTGATGTGATAAACCAGACGTGGTCGCCGATGTTCGGTCTTTTGAACATTTTCGAGAACTTCTTGCCCCACTTGTTACGGTACGCCAACCCGAGCGATCCTTTGAACACCGAGGCATCCAATTTGATGACAAAGGACGAGAACAGGTACTTGGAAGTGGTCAAGAAGTACGTGCAGCAATATGCCCTGGAGGACATATCCGCAAAGGAGGGGGAGAATGCCGAGGAGGAGAAGGAAGACGACGAGCTAAGTGACGTGGGCAGCTTGTCGAGCGACGATGAGGATGACGACTGATACGAAATTTAGGCTTCTCAGGGCTGGTTCCGCATACATAGATCCGAAGACAGAACTCATTACTGATTTTACTATTGTGGGGCCGGAATGCCTTGATGACTGTCGTAGAGTATTTTGATTCGCTAGATGTTTCAAAGAGAACATATGGGCACTGGTTGGAAAAGAGTATCTTTTTTGGGGACCCGAAGGGCCCACATCCGGGAACTCGAGCACCAGTACCCCATATTTGCTCGGGTGCACAAGACATAAAGGTGCCTTATCGCAATCGAGTATATGCACTCCCCCATGGGTATACACTCGGAGCGAATCACCATAGTCGTTTCCTCCCGTAGCTACATTGCAATGTACTTTAAAAGGTACTTAACCACTAGAGTGGCAAGTACATTGAAAAACAAGAGTATCATTAAAACAGGCGGCTACGTCAATGGAGCATGGATCACATCACAAACCAAATTCGACGTGATCGATCCGGGCATGGTGCCAAAGCCCGAGGCCAAGATAGCCGAGGTGAGCTCTTTTGGGCCCGAGGACTTCTCCAATGCAATTGAGCACGCAAACGAAGCTTTCAAGTCATTTAAGAAGACCTCCGGTCGTGAAAGGGCTTCCCTTCTAGACAACATGTACAGATTGACGTTGGAGAATAAGGAGGATTTGGCCAAGATCCTCTCTTACGAGAACGGAAAAACCTACTCTGAGGCTCTAGGTGAAGTTGTGTACGCCGCTTCATACTTTCAATGGTACGGAGAAGAGGCTGCACACTACACAGGGAATCTCATTTCTCTGGCTAACCCAGCAAACAGGATCCTTACTTTGCGTCAACCCATTGGCGTCTGCGGCATTATCACTCCTTGGAACTTCCCCGCTGCCATGATTACCAGGAAGCTTGGTGCAGCTGCCGCTGTTGGTTGCACGTCGATTATCAAGCCAGATTCAGAGACTCCTCTCACGGCATTAGCAATGGCTGAACTCCTGCACCAGGCTGGGTTCCCTAAAGGCGTGGTCAATGTGCTAGCCTCTTCAGACACTGCTGCGGTGGGCAAGACTATCTGTGAGCATCCGCTCGTGAAGAAAGTCACATTCACTGGCTCCACTCGTGTTGGCAAGTTGCTCATGGAGCAATCGGCGTCGACCATGAAGAAGTGCTCATTTGAGTTGGGAGGCAACGCCCCATTTATTGTCTTCGAGGACGCTGACATTGAAAAAGCCATTCTTGGTTTGGAGAAAGCCAAATTCCGTGGTAGTGGCCAGACGTGTGTTTGTCCAAACAGGGTTTTCGTTCATGAAGCAGTCTACGACGAGTTCAGCACTCGTTTCGCAAAGCACATGAGTAAGGCAGTGTTGGGCTACGGTATGGATGAGTCTACGACCAATGGCCCCCTTATCCACGACAAGTCATTGCAAAAAGTCAAGGATCACGTCGAGGATGCATTGACCAAAGGAGCAAAGATCTTATTGGGCGGAAAAACACGTCCTGATCTCGGAGACTACTTTCACGAGCTCACAGTACTCGGGGACGTTACCAGGGATATGAAAATTTTCCACGAGGAAACGTTCGGCCCTGTGTGTCCTTTGATCAAGTTTTCTCTGGACGAAGAAGTCCTCAGAGAAGCTAACGACGCTTCTGTCGGCTTGTCTGGATATTTCTACACGAACAACCTCAACCGAGTCTTCTCTATTGGTGAAGACATTGAGGTCGGCATGGTCGGCGTGAACACTGGTGCTATTTCAGAAGCGGCCTTACCATTTGGTGGTGTTAAGGAGTCTGGGTTCGGCAGAGAAGGCTCTATTTACGGCATAGAAGACTACACCACCGTCAAGACATTAGTGTTGGGAGACGTACGTGGATAAATTACGAGCCTGAAATAAATGACTTTAAAGTACAAGAGCGTGTAACACATTAGGGTCTAGTAGAGGTTCATATCGGTGGGGAAGTCAGGATTGGGCACCAGGGCGAGATTCATAGCCATTTCAGGTGGGAGTTCGTCAAGTGGATTGCCAAGGTCTGGAGTTAAGTCGTCCACATACGTTTCGGAAAAGTTCTCCAAGGACTCTTCTCTAGCATTTGCCTCCATGGCGGCTTCCTTGGCGTTTTGGGCTAGCTCGAGCTCTTCTTGCTCCCTTCTCCTGTTCTGCTCCTCCTCGACGCGACGCTCTTCGGCCTTTTGCGCATATATAGACGAGTCAAACCCAGGAACATCCTCCATCTTGTCAACCTTCACCGAGGACACGGGAACATTTCTTGATATTCTGTAAGGCACGCCGTGGTACGAGATTTCGGTATTGGGGTTCAAAACAGCGTAGTAGCGCTTCAACTCGTCGCTATACTCATCACTCACATCCTTGTTTTTGTTGAGCTCCTCGTCCAATCGGAGATTGAAAGAGGAAATCTTTTCATCGTTTTCGTGGTTCCGTGTATCCTTGGCTTGCTTGATTTGTTCGATATCTTCCCGGAGCTTCTGCAAAGTCTGCTCGTTGGCCCAGTCCTTCTCTGAAACTCGTGAAAGCTGCTCATCCTCTCCCACTATACACTTTCTCATCGAACGAAGTTCGCCAATGAGCTTCAGTGCAAACACCGATTTGTATGTCAAGGACTTGAGACCGCCTTCTGTTGTTTGGCCGTTTAAAATCGATGAGGCGAAGCCAAGCGGAGCGATCTTTTCATTTGGCTCTTTGAAATGAGGCGACTTTATTATTTTCGGTTTCGTCACCGATGCAACCGCCGTGGGCTGTCTATAAATCTGCTTGGGCATATTTGATTATTGCAGATTTAAGTGCACGATAGTTTATGATATAAATCTTGTGTTAATATGCAGTATTGGGACTATTAAGCTGAGCATATTTCGAAGAGCACTGAGGAATACGCGTTTGCAAAATTACAATATATAAATTCAAAGCGAATGTCTAAGTAGAATTATCCCTATAACGAATGTCAATCAGCAGAACGGCGAAGCGTTCACATGACCAAAGGTATCACATTATTTATCAGCCTCATTAAGGATCTCAACTATAGAATACCCTCCATCAAGGATTTCTCAATCCCGTCAATAAGACCATCGATATCTTCAACACGCAACCCGCAACTGATACTGATGAGCTTCCTGTACTTGTTCATCTTCGGGTTGATTGCCCACTGCTTGACTCCCTTAGTAACCTCCCTAACGTACTTATGTCTCTTGAGCTGTTCTCTTGAAAGCTGTACTGCAATGTTCCATTTTTCACTGGAATTGTCCCTCGAACTGTCCTCGGTTTTCACCTTCCGCTCATACTCCTCGACGTGAGTGGCTAGTTCGTACGCCTGTGTTTTCTCGAACATGTTCATGAGCACAGCTTCTTTACTCTTGAGTTCGTGCTCAAAAGCATCCACCTCAAGGTCCACAAGCTTTCTAGCTTCCTTGAAGTCTCCAATACTGGACAAGCCATTCTTGACCAAGTATTGGTTCACCTCTTCCAAAGTCTTCTCGTCCGATAGTAGCTTCTCCTTGAGCAAGCTCTTTATCAGTTTTTTCTGAGAAGTAAGCTTCTTCAACTTCTCTGAGTAAGAGTCTGTGAGCGAGTTAAGCAATCCGTGTATCATGGTGGATGCATCTTGCACACGTGGTCCATCGACACTGACATCATCCTTTTCAGACTCGCCAGTTCCCTTCTGCTCCTTTACCTGGCCGCTATAATCCAACTTTGGTTGTTTGGTGGTGAAAGGTCGGGATGGTGATGGCCGCAGAAGCGGAGAGTTTTCCACTGTTGCTTCGGAGATAACGCCAAGCACATTCTGCTTGTGTCCAGCCGGCGGAGTAGCAACCTGCTGCTTGGGTGTCGATACCGCTTCGTATGGCGTTTTAGGATGGTCCTCAACGAGAATGTTTTCTTTGTTCTCATCGACAGTTCCTGACTGCCCCTCCATGAGAATGCGAAGGTGTTCTTTGCTGACTCTGTCATCGAAGTCTTCCTCCTCATCGTCTTGTATCGTGGTCCTCTGTGTGTCCGGTGTGTCGACACGGCGATTGCTAAATGACTGTATTGGAGTTCCAAGTCCTGGCTGTGCAACCATCTTTCGCTCTTGAGCCTCAAGTTCTGGATGCTGATAGAACTGCTGCATGTTGCCAACAGGTATCTGATGAGATTCTGGGTTGTACACAACGAGGCCCTGTTTCATGATGATGGCCTTGGCAGGCTCGTTATTGACATTGAGAAGATCATCTCTCGCAGAATTGCTGAGAAGAAACTTGACAAATTGGGTGCAGCCAGCTCTGGCTGCTAAGTGGAGACACGTGTCTCCGTTGACGTCCTGGTGATCCAACACATTCTTAATCAAGTTCACTCCACTTGCGCCATTTTTCGTCGACATTATGGTGAGCTTGCTAAATATGTTCTGCAAGTAGTAAGTAAGCGCTGTGAGCTTCGATGACACCTTCGAGAACTGGCACAAGTAATGCAAGGGGGTTCGACCATTGATATCCGTATTGATAAGACATACCTCTAAAAGGTCAACGATCTGGGGAAAATTTTTCATGTCGTGACAGTTGTTGAACGAGACACATTTGGACAAAGGGTTTAAACCATGGTTGCTCACAACTAACGCGCTAGCACCTTTAGAAAGAAGAAGATGAACAAGAGGAACGTTACCAATTGAGGCAGCCCAATGTAGGGTAGTGTGTCCTTCGTCGTCGATTGCTTCGTTAATATTAAAGTCTGGTGGAGGATCGTGAAGAAAGTATGGGATGGGGGCATTGTCGTCGCTGAAGAAGCGAAGCAATTGGTTTGCATGGGAGTTTTCTTCATCCACGAAAGTTCCAGTTTTTCCATCCATGGAAGAGACTGAGGTGTCTGAGTCTCTGTTATGGTCTTCTTGCGACCAGATGGCGTCATTGGTAGAATGTGACAGCGTGCCCCGTTGGTGCTGCTGCTGAAGTAGAAATTGTTGTTGGGACATTCCGTCGAAACCTTGGTAAGGCATCATTGATCGGGATTGCATCTGGTTGTATGAATTAACTTGGTTCGAGAAGTTGCCCGAGAAAGATTGCTGCTGCTGTTGCTGTTGCAGGGAATATCCATTCATTGGTAGTCTCAGATTATAAGAGCCGTTGGGGATGATATCAGACGCCTGGAATGTTGGAGGTAGCGATTGCATAGAATACAGGCCATTGTAGTTGTGAGGAGCCAGCAATGGGGAGCGACCATTCATCTGAGGAGTTTGTCTGGACAGACTATATGGATCCTGGGAAAAGAAGGCCTGCGCGGGTAAGTCACCGTTTTCTAGCCTCATCTTCTTAGGAGTATAGTCCTTTTTGGGCTTCTTGACGTATTTCCGCTTCACTGGAGTGCCATCCTTGTTTGCCGAGGAAGAGACGGGAGGCTTGGATTTCCGAGGGATGATCACCGAGGGATCATTAGGGTCTATGAACAAGACAGGGGCAAGATCCGAAGATATACCGTAGTCAGCAGCTAGTTTCTGGGCATCGTGAAGAGGAATCCAAGTGCCCTGGAACCGACCGTAACCTCCTTGAACTTTTTCATGAAGACCCTGTTGGACGCCTTTTTCAAGGATTTTTGTTCTCTTTGCTTTGGGGAAGTTACACAACTTTAATATCTGCGTTGCGTTCACCCAGTCGTCTTTGCACCTCCTCATTATAGGCGACTCATTGACCGAGCATTCATAAACTTCAATCTATAGGTTAGTAAAGCCGAGAACAAGAGAGATAGGAGTAAGACAAGAAGCCGAGAACACAAAGGATGCATTTTAACTTAAAGCAGATCCGTTGTGATGAGTCGGGATATTCAGTATGACAGCTCAGAAACCCAAGTTGTTGAGAGCAACTGAACAAAAAGATAAAAAAGAAAGGACGGGTGATGCTTTGAAAAGGAAGGAACAATGACCGTTGAGAGCCATTGGTAATAACATACATTTGAATAGGTCGCGATGTACACAGAAGGGTGTTCATACGACATAGTTCAGCCAGGTAGAGTCAAAAGAAGGTAAAGAAGGAAGAGGACCTTGATGCGAACGATTTGACAATTTGGGTGTTAATTAAACGCGTTATCTGAATTGGGGTACGGAACTGGTGGAAGAGAATGCGGACGGAGAGAAAAACTCGGTGCAAAAAGCAAAGGAAAATGTGCTGGTGGGACGCGTAAAGCGAAAAAAAAAAAAAAAAAAAAAAAAAAAAAAAAAAAAAAAAAAAAAAAAAAAAAAAAAAAAAAGGAAAAGGAAAAAAGAATACAAAAATAATAAAAGTCACACAATAAATCAAATAAACCATAAACTCAACTTCAGATGGTTAAAAATCTAAAGTTCAAGTGAATGATTCTGTTGCACGGTGCTTTCTTTTAAATCTAATTCATTAATTTTTCTACCGTCTTTATATGTGGTTGTATCAGTCTGGTGCGACGTGTGGCACCGGTATATCCATCCAAACCGGCCGTTGATTGCGCTCGGCCATTTAAACATGAGAGACACTCCCCTTAGGGGGCCTGCATGAATGAGGTGACTGAGGTTTGTTAATGGGCCCCTAGGGCTACGTTTCTATTGGACTTTCTTATTAATAAAAATGAATAAGCCAACAATGACAACGTTTCTTCAGTGGGTCTGGCTACATCCTTGTGTTCCTGGCTTATTTTCTTTCATTTCTTTTTTTTTTTTTTTTTTTTTTGTCTTGTTCTTCTTCTTATGTTTTGTTCTTTCTTTTGTTTCTAAGCCTTGCGGGGTTGTCGGGTCGTGATGCTACAGTTGCACGGGGTTTACCATCAGCAAAATATAAAAATAAACCATTTGTTCACATCAACCCCCGAGAATCTAATGTAAATATTTTCTCGCTATTGGTGCCCCTCGATTCAGGTCCCCTGCTTCTCCGCCGGTGCGCTTTTCCTATTGTTTCGGAGCTACCTTGGGGACATCGCTACCCGCGCGTCAGACACGAGAAGCGGGGACATACTGGCAAATATAAAAGAACCATCGTAGACTGTGGCTCAGCTCTGGAAGTTATGCTACTTTGTAAAAAAAAAAAGGTATCATAATGAAACAATGGTTCTCGGACTTCGTTGAGTGCCTTTTTCATTTGCGTGTAGATCTTCAGCCGCCCTCTTCTTCGTGTTTCTATTAACTGTCAGGCTCTCGGAGTACTCATTTCCCGAATGCGCTGCAAAAAAATTGTGGTAAAACGCGGCCAAACTACCTTAAACAAAAGTGTTCCTTCAACTGCGCCATCTTGCATTATTTTAAGAATTACCTTCTAATTAAAAATGATTTCTTATGAAAGCTTGGCACATCTACCCCAGTGTGATGTTCTCTGCCGCTCAGTCACGTGCTTCAATCGAATTCCCCGTCATGCTTCCTACAGGACGGTCCAAAGATGTACACACCTCGTCTTTAATCTATAGTACATGTTTACTTTTCTTTGCAGTCTCTGGGCAGAATGTATTTTGAAACATTTTCTTGTAAGCTTAGACTGGTTGACATAAATATACTCGCATTTCCTTCCTCACGCTCTTGTATATTTTTTTAAATTCTGTTTTTGTTTGCTTTTTTTTTTTTTTTTTTTTTTTTTTCCTTTTTTTTTTTAAGCTTCCCGCCGCCTCACCATTTATATACGTGTCTGGTTATCCCCCGCCATTCTCTTCGCATCACTCGCCTTATCTATTTTCATCAGCCTTGGCGTAATTTCTAATTCCAGCAGAAAAGAAAGTGCCTCCGCATCCTGGATATTTTGTCTATAATCTTTCTTACGACATTTTCTCTTTTTTTTTTTTTTCTTCCAAAATATCAGACTGTGTTTATATAGTCTTTTCGCCATCGTCGCCTTTCCTCCTCAGCCCTCCATCACCCGACTTTCTTTCGCATCACTATTTTACTCAAATACAACATTAAATGCTTAAGCTCGGAATACGACAATGTGACAAGAATGTTACTGGCACCATTGCCATGATCGCCGAGGAATCCTCAAATGATATCGCTGATGATAAAAGTGCTCTGCTCAAAAAAACCGGCGAAGGCATCATCCTACACCCTCAGCCTCACGATGACCCTAACGACCCCCTTAACTGGCCCATCATCAGGAAAGACTTGTGTTTTTTTATTATCGGCTTCCAAACCTTTATTGGTGGTGGCCAGACCCCAATTTTAGCTGCCGCCTTTTCCGAACTTAAGGTCGAATTCAATAAGCCCCTCAGCACAATTTCTTACCTTGTGGGTGTGTTTATGTTGTCCTTGGGTCTCGGATCTGTCTTTGCCTCTCCAACGGCTGTTCTCTACGGAAAAAGAATGGTGTACTTGTTGGGCATCCTCATCTTCTTGGTAGGCGCAATCGTGGCTGCCGCTTCGGAGAATTACGGCACAATGATGGCAGGAAGAATCCTCACTGGTTTTGGCGCTTCCCCCACCGAAAGTTTAGCTTCGGCCAGTTTGAGTGAGCTCTATTTTCTCCATGAAAGAGCCTACAGAACTGGTCTCTATACTATCTTGCTCTTAGGCGGAAAAAATATCATCCCATTGCTAGCCTCCTTGATCATTGGCCACTTGGGAAGGCATTGGCTATTCTGGATTCTTGCCATGTTTCTTGGTCTCAACTTTATCTTGACCTTCCTTTTCGTCCCAGAAACATTTTGGGATCGTTCTCCTACACCCAACCAGAGATCTATCGAAGAAACAGAAGCTGCCAAACACGCTCGTTCCTATGTTCCTCCCGAGCAGAGACCACATGCTTACGCTCTCCCATCAACAACCAGCATCTTCACCAACTCCAGCTTGGCAAGTTCAGGGCTAGACCATCTCAATGAGGCCGACCAGACTCCAATAGGCCTCTCGCTGCATTCGCTTCCAAAGGTAGAAGACAACGCTTCCCCTCCAAAATCATTCATCAATAGACTTGCATTGTTCTCAGGAAGGCACACCCACGACAAATGGTGGATGGTAGCTTTGAGACCCTTCTTCTTATACCTATACCCCAATGTTTTATATGGCAGTCTCCAGTACTCCATGGCAGTTGTGTGGCTCATTGTTATCTCTGAGACACTCTCTGACATCTTCAAAAATCCTCCTTACAACTATTCTGCTCAGCATTTTGGCTTGTTCTACGTTGGCCCCTTCGTTGGTGGCTTTCTCGGGTCGATTATGACGTCATTGATTGGCGACCGGATAACGAGGTACTTGGTAAAGAAAAACAGCGGCATTTATGAGCCTGAATTCAGACTCGTCATGTTGATTCCTTCAACTATCTTCTCTTGCTTTGGACTCTTTGGCTACGGCTGGTCCGCCCATGAGAAAGACCCCTGGATTGCTCCAGTGATTTTTTTCAGTTGTCTAAGCTTCGGTTCATCCATGACCTCGACCACCGCCATCACATTCGCTGTTGATTCCTACAAGATGTTTGCAGCAGAGGCCCTTGTCTCATTCAATTTTGCAAAGAATCTTCTTGGTTTCATCTTCTCGTTGTTCAATACCGACGTTTTCCAGAAAAGGGGCGGTAAGAATACCTTCGTTATTTATGGCGTGATACAAATGTTCTTGAGTTTATGTGGGATTCTTGTCTACATCTATGGTAAGACCTTCAGGGCATGGACCGATGAGCAAGAGCTCATGAAACCATTATATGCTCCCAGAGAAAATCGACCCGATGAGGAGAAACCGGGTTATTCGACTCAAACATCCACTGGTCTGGGTGTTCACTAAGCCAATTCATTATTGGAGCCATTCGATCTTATTTGCATCATACTCCCCAAGTATACCTTGATTTGCCTTGAAGTAATGTTGAAGTCTTTCCTTGATATCTTTTCCGTTCCAGATTTCTGAATTGGACGTGCGGACTGGCACACCAAGCTTTTCGATAACACATCCACTTGCAATGTTCCCAAGAATGCCTGCAAGCAAGTGGTCATTGGAGAGTTCTAGTGTTGTGGCATATGCTCCACAAAAAGTGTTGCCTCCTCCGGTGACGTCGACAACGTTGCTTTGGTTGGTGTGGTAGGGTGGGAGCATTATTTCTAGGCTCTTCGTTTTGATGAAGCATCCTAGCTCTCCGCATCTCAAGACAACTGCATTTTCCGGAGATGAGTTGACAAAGAAAGCTCGAGCCAATTTTGCTATACCAGCGACGTCATCAGGAGCTTTTTCATTGAGAAAACTTGCTGCCTCTTTTAGATTAGGGCTGAATATGTCAACTTGATGAAGAATGTGCTTTAAGTCGGCATAGTTTTCTGGAACACATATATCGGGGAATGGCTCGAAGATAAAACGGGGCCTGCCCCATGCTATTTGTTCTCTCTTTTTACATATCGTGTCAATAATTTGCTTGCATCTGTCAATGGCGCAACACAAATGAAAGCTCTTCAGAGTAACTAAGTTACCGGTGGATATGATGTCAGAGGCCTCTATCCTCTTCTTGGGCGAGAGATAGACAAAATTCCGTGCTCCATCCTCTTGATACACGTTGGTTCCTCTTGTAGTTTTTCTGTTAGCGTCATACCTGTAGACAATACCGGTACCCCATGAATCAAGCTGGTCCTGAACATTGGTGGGAAAGTCTCCTCCTTTGTCAATTATTCCGGTGATCCTATTTCCAAGATTTTTCCCACAAGCAATTCTTCCTCCAACCACCGCGTACAGAACGCCTCCTCCGATTATATTCTGCTCTTTGGGTCTATTCCATGATACCGGGTAGACATTGTCATCAATTATGAAAAGTCCTAGACTGGCTAGAAGCGGTTCCGCATCTGAAGTCATAGCTTGGTTGGATATTTCTGGTTATAAGCACGGGAACCTCTCTGTGTGTCCTGTATATTAACCATATTCTACTAGTGTATAGAATAAGGTCACCGAGTGATTTGTGGTGACTTCCGGAACTTTGAATGTTTTAGGGCACTTCTCACTGATCTGATTCGGGGTAGAGAGACAAGAAGCCCGCTTGGCCAAGTGGTAAGGCGCCTCACTCGTAATGAGGCGATCGTCGGTTCGAATCCGACAGCGGGCAGCTTTGAATTTTTTTTTCCTTAAAAGTGAATAATTTATGGCTGCTTTTTTCCTTTTGAATTCACTAAATTCGTTTTTATCTCTACTTTATTGGCCTTAATCACCTACTTTTGGATGCACTTGATTTAAACCTTTTTTTTTTGACATTTTGATTATCCTCATCACGAAGACGACTTCAGAGGTGGTGGAGGTGGAGGTGTGGCTTCAGATTTGCTGTAATTGACATCTTGTTCCTTCGACTTCGAGAGCTCCTCATTCATGAATTCTGCCAAATCGTTCGATGCGGGAACATGGTGCTTCTTTTTCCTTGCGGCCTTAGGAGGAGGCGGAGCAACTGGGGCCACCTGAGGAATAAAAGTCCCCTGTGTAGAGGAAGGCTGCGAATCCTGGGGCACAGGAGAATCCCCTGTAAGCTTATAATCGTAATTCGTGTCGTTCTCGTACAACACATCATCCACAGTTTCGAGCCCATCATACTTCCCGATGACTTCAGGGATTCTATGGAGCAAGCCGTATCCAACATCACAACCAAGAATACCCCTTGTTCCTCCAGAAGCCCAAGACCTCGAAAGATTGACTGTGACTGGTCGTAAGATGTCGTAGTCGTGGTTGTACACGTAAAGTGTAATTGGAATGTTGTCTTTCTGCAAGATTGCAAAATGATGGTTGTAGTAGGACAAGACCGTTCTAGAGAGTAAAGACTCGCCTCCCTTCACCAACAAGCCCTTTCCATGACTGTCGGATTCAAAAGCCGAGTCGCAGCCGATAATGTAGTCAGAGTAAGGTATGAGCTGCGCCTGAAAAGCAGGAGATCCGTGGTGGGTGTTCAATATTCTCCACACATAAGTAGCCGTGTTGAGATGTTGAGACTGTACAGTCAAGCCTATCTGCTGGAAGCACTCTTTGAAGAGCGCCTCATCGCCTTCGGATGAGTGTGTATTGCTCTCGGAGGCCGTGAAGGGCTCAAGCAGGACCAGTATTTGGCGAATAACGCCTCCTTTAGCACTCCACACGTCAAAGGTGGCAGTCTTAGGTCCATTTTCGTTGTTTGCGATTGTCTTGAGCTCCTGAGCCAACAAGTCGAAGTTCACCAGACCAGCTTGATCCATGGTGGTGTGACCACCGTAGTTGATCGTGCCATCATCGTTAATGCTATAATTAAAGCTCGAGATGGATGGAAAAGTCATTGGGAGCTCATGGTTGTTGACACGGACAATGTAGTCGAACCAGGACTCAAACCCCAATTCGTGGGCCTTTGAGTGAGGAATCACACTGAGCACTCGGAGCGCATAGCCATTATTGTTGGTAGTCAATGTCAGCTTGAAGTACGAGTCACTTGCTTGGTTGTCAGAATGACCCGCACCTTCAAGTCTGTCCACTAACTTTTTGGCGAAGGAAAACATGACGTTATTAAAGAAGTGTTTTTGATAAGGTACCTGACAGTGGTAGATTTGACATCTTGAATGTGATATGCAGTCTCCACTGGTAGGAGCCCCGTACGGTGTTTGGCGCGCTGGGGCCTCCCCGGACTTATAGATCCAGAAACTATTCAAGAGGAAGTATTGGTATAATGACGAAGATTGTGGTTGTTGGAGCAGGAGTCTTGGGGCTCACTGCAGCATTAAGACTCAAGCAAGATGACTCCCATTACGACATTACCATAATTGCCAGCGACATTCCCGGTGACATTAATATCAAGTACACCTCTCCATACGCCGGGGCCAATTGGATGTCGTTCGCGGGCAGGGACGATAAGAGAATGCAGGCACTAGACAAGCCGGGGTATTTCGAGTTCTTAAAGTTGGCTGAGAATCCGCGGTCGGGTGTGTGGAAGAAGCCGAACCTGCTCTTCTATACCCAGATCGCACTCGACAGGAAACAGGGTCTCCGCGAGGCGTTCGTTCCATGGTACGGTAGTTTCACCAATTACCGCAAGCTCTCAGAAAAGGAGCTTCTTCCAGGGACAGTTTTTGGAGGAGAATACGATGGTGTCGTAATCAGTGTGCCCATTTACTTGAACTATTTGATGCAAGAATGCTTGGCCCATGGCATTACCATTAGACGCGTTCCTCGGATCAAGTCTATTGACGAGGCAAGAGAACTTCACTCTTCCGGGAAGCGAAGCGATTTGGTGATCAATTGCTCTGCGCTTTGGGCAAAGGACATCGAGGGAGTGGATGACCCTAACAAGAATTTCCCCGTGCGGGGCCAGGTCCTCTTAGTCAGAAACAACTCGCCAAAGGCTACCATAGTGGAAGGATTCGAGAATCCACAAGAGATGCTTTATATTTTCCCACGTAAGGAGGGAGGTTCCATTATTGGCGGATCTTTTGTTCCAAACGACTGGAACGAAAGCGAGGACAAGGAGCTTACGAAGAGAATTATTGAGCGTGCTTTGAAGTTCATGCCTGAGCTCGTTGACGATAAGGGCATCAAGAACCCGCGTGAACTCGACATTGTGCAAAAGAATGTGGGGCTCAGACCGTTCAGAGAGGGAGGCATGAGAATCGAGATCGACCAAAATAGAAACTGGCTTATTCACAATTATGGCGCAGGCGGCGGCGGATACCAGGGGAGTTACGGGTTTGCCGACGAGGTAGTGCAATTGGCCCGCAGAGCCAAGCGAGCGGTTGCAAAATTATAATTATACATTAAGCTATTAATGGAACAACAGCATTGAGACGACGCAAGTAACGAATACTGGTAGTCAATGCATTGTAATGATGGCGTGGACAGAGAAAGAAGGTGGTTGGGAAAGGTAGTTAGGGAAAAGTAAATTGAATGGAGGGAGGGGGAAAAGAGAGCTTAGTTACAGATGAAGCCCATAAGAAGATCAAAAATCTTCTTGCCGTACTTCTTCTGGTGTTCTCTGTCGGTCTTCTCGTTGATGAACTCTGCGGCCTTACCCTGGCGTCCAGCCAAGGGCGTTGGGTCGTCGGAATATTTCTGGGTTTTCACCTCGATATCATCATAACCGTGTTGGATCTTGAAGGGACCGGGATTCTTGGGTTGTTCAGGAATAGACATTTTTAATGGAAATTGGTTTCTTGGCACCAGGAGTCGTTAACAGGATATATATCTCTGCTGGTGCTAGTGTTGCTCTCCTGGTTGTGTACAGGAGACATCGGAGGGCTTGCGTTGCTTTATCCGTGTGGTTGCTAAAGAATAGACTGTAAGCCGCACTGCGCTACATGTGACAGGCGTCTGGTTGACCGGCTTGAACGGGGGAGGAAATTGTATCCGCATGGAGGGAGGAAATAAAACTTTCCTGCTAATTGAGAGATATATCCGAAATTGCATCCTTTTAAGCATCCTTTCAGATATACTTTCTTTTTTTTTTTTTTGCAGAGCTCCACGAACAGTTGAGAGCCAGCTTTATCTCGCACGGCTCGTAAAAAAAAAAAAAAAAAAAAAAAAAAAAAAAAAAAAAAAAAAAAAAAAAAAAAAAAAAAAAAAAAAAAAAAAAAAAAAAAAAAAAAAAAAAAAAAAAAAAAGAATATTGAGTAGAGAACAGAGATAAGCACTAAGCACTAAGCACTTTTTGGACATGATTTCGATAAAGAAAAGGACAAAAGAAGAATGGTGTGAGAGAAATCCATGTAAACGTGTTTTGTATTTTTTTTTTTTTTTATTCTTATTATTATTTCTTTTCCCTCTTCTTTGCTTCTCATCTTATTGTTTTCATTCAATTATTATTTTTATTAGTATTGAATCCGGAATACTCACTTAGCAGCTTATGTCTGGAACATTAGCGTTGGTCGGTCCTCACTTAATGTATAGTAGTGCACATAAGATACAACACCGAGTAGAAAAAAAATCTCATCAGTCAAGATTACCGCACAATAAGAATCAAGGAGTCATGAAGGCAACGTCAGTTCTCAACTTCCAGGCCACCGCTGCGGCCAACTTGAGGAGGCCGTGGCAAACATTCCGTGATGGCCAAATCTGGTACGGCCAGATGAAAACAGGCTCTAAAAGACATCCATTATACTCAAAGCAGGGGAACAAGCATTTCTACAAAGGTACCCGTTCTTCAGGCTATGGTAAATTGAGCAAAGCTGGTACTTACTTAATGAACTGGCTGAAGGTCAGAACGTATGTTGTTCCTGCCGATTTGCTTGCCACAGACTTAAAGCCCTTCGTTTCGAAGGATGTTCCTGAGATCTGGCAGAAAGTCGAGGGCTACTCCGATGGCTTCAAGAGCCCTGAGTTGGCATGGAGAAACATCAAGGACTTCATCGAGTACAGCGAAAACTACAACGACCAGGATCTCGAGAAGTCAAACTATTTGGAGGAGTTCGTCAATCCTGACACGGTGAAAACCGAAGCCAGCGGGGACTCTGTGATCACCAAATCGTAGAAACAAATCAGCATCTTTCTGTACATAGCATATTACACAATGAGGGTTTAAAATCTTACCGTAATATTTAGTTGTCTACTTTTCTTGAAATTTTCATGGAGATTTAGTGCGGATCTTCAGTCGAGTTCGCATAGCTACACGAAAAAACACCAACGCGTCTTTCAACTAAACCACGCCAGCATGTCATCCGCTGCAACCCCCCAAAAAGATGCCACTGTCACCCCGGCCACCTCTCCAGCTCTAACTAATGAGCCTGTACCTGATGATGTCCAAATGGTCGAAGAGGAGGCAAGACCTCCACAACAAGAATCCTCAACCAAAGAACAAGAAGATGAGCCCATGGAAGATGCCGACGATGTGGCGATGGGACTCCCGCTTTCGAAAATCAAAAAGATCTTCAAAATGGATCCGGAATATACCTCCGCATCTCAAAGTGCAGTGTTTGCAACTGGCTGTGCAACTGAGCTCTTCGTTCAGTATTTCGTGGAGCACGCGTCCATGATGGCCAAGATGGAAAAGCGTAAGAAAATACAGTACAAGGATATGAGCAGTGTTGTTGCAGACCAGGATGTGTTACATTTCTTAAGTGATACGGTTCCCAAGACGCAAATTCTTGGTGATGCTATAAAGGGTCGCAAGATAAATATGTTAGAGGAAGACCAAGCAAAACACGCTGAACTTCTTGGGCCAGACGAATCTGCGGTGAGCGAGACCATCGAAGAGAAGTCCCCACAAAAAGCCGCAAAGCCTTTACCGAAGGGCCAACAGACTTTGGGGTTCGAACCAGTCAAGAAGTCTCCCGTGAAGAAGGCTGGTATCACTGACTTGATGAGCACGGATTCTGACCGCAATAACGATGCAATGAATGTTGATAACTAGGTGAAGTTTCGACATACCCACAATGCGTCCTGCAATTCTTTGCGGATATCATATCTCCCCTCGTCTATCCCTAGCCGAACGCATGCCTTCAATATCTCGAGGGTAGTCAAATCTGGAATCACTCGCTCATAGTTGTTGATGCCTGTGATGAAAAGTCGAATATAGAGCTCATTGATCTTTGGAGGAATTGACCTAATTGCAAGGCTGCTTCCCTTCTCGTCCTTCTTTTTCACATTCCTCAAAAGGAAATTATGCTCGCAAAGGAACTCCCACAATGAAAGGAACTTTCCACTCATAAATGATTCGTTCTTTGCATCTTGCTCCAATACCTCAATGGCAAACTCCAAAGCAGCCTCGACTGTCTGTCTCAGGCTCGAGCCTTGGTCAGCCTGCTCCCATTGTGACACTGTCTGAGTCCCCGATACAAGCGATACAAGTATAGGCCAATAATCGGCCAAGAGGGGAAGGACTCTGTCGTTGTTGGACATCACCAAGATAAGTGAATTCTTTAATGTCCGCAAAATGATCAACTTTAGTTTGTCAGATGGATGTGTCAAGAGCTGTAAGCCATATTTGAAGATCTGGAATGCAACATTGTATATGTTCTCCGGGATAACCGAGGGCCATTTGGGCTTCTCGTCCTCTTGGGCTTCCATGTCTTCCTCTTCGACGTCTTCATCGTCAGAATCGGGCTCATCGGTGGCTTGTTCGCCAAAAGGAAGACCGGGCTTCCTGGTGAAATATTCCTTTTCGGGGTCATAATTTGCAAAAGGATCGGCTAATTCATATAGATCTCTAACAACTTCGAGCATTTGGTGTCTAGTCTTGAGTCCCCAGGGCTTATATCTGGACAAATTTTGCGAATCCTGAATTCTAGCTTCATCCAAGAGCTCCTTCGAGTATTTGGATCTGATCTGCGAGCAAATCTCCTCAAATACCAAGAAGAAGTTTTCCATAAGAACCGAGTAGCCATGGAAGGAATCAATAACGATAAAGGATTCGGATATGATGTCATGGAGCTGGTTTGACTCCAATAATTGTAGACCTGACAACTTCAATATAACAAGTAGTATTCCTGGAAGAGCAGGCGTGAGTCCGCTCCCCACAGAAAGGTTCAAGCTCAACGAGTCGATGATGTAATCTGAGTTTTCCTGAAAAAGTTCAGAAAGCGAGCCATTGTAGACATTGGTGATTATTGCTTGTAGGGTTTTGCGTCCCGAAACTTCGACAAGACTGCCTTTTCTGAAAGTCAATGACTCCAATAAAGGGTAAAGGTAGTTCATTAGAATCTCCTGTTGAAACTGCTCTTTTGGGAGAGACATTGCAAGTTTCTCGACACTTTTGATGGCAATCGCAAAGCTTCTTTCTAAGATGATTCCCTTATTTGCTTCGTTCATTCCATCGTCACTTCCGCTCATGGCTTCCCTCACGATTTCGAGCATGTCCTGAGTTTCAGAGACCAATGCATAAGCTTCCTCACTAATATCATCGAGGATGTCTGATTCTGAGGGCACATCCACTAAGAACTCATCTATGCTAAAGGGGGCCTCCTTTTTCTCCTGAGGAATCATGTAAGACAACATCCACAAGGATACACCTTTGAAAAGGATCATACTCGAGCTGCCGTCAAGGTCACCCTCCTCTGCAAGGAATCCCAGTACGAGCTCTTCGATATGTGCTTTGCCTGAGCCAAGCACCTTTAGTAAGGAGGTCAATGCCAATTCCACCTCATCTGAGTACACACCATGGAGAATAGCAGCATCCTCGGTATCTGATGAGAGAGAAGTCTCGAGATTCCAGTCTTTCGACAATTTTGACAAATCTGGGGTCGACAGAAACGTAAGGGCAGATTCATCCTTCCTGGAGATTTTCGACACGTTTTTAGCGTTGATACTTGGGGGAAGAATGATAGTGTCAAGCCTATTGTCATCGGGAGTAGCCTCGCCTTCGTCCAAGTAGGATCGCAGATTCCGGGATTTCTTTGCTTGAGCTGGCTTTTGTATCTCCTGGATAATGCATTTTCGTATAGCATCTAGTAGATACCTCTTTATTGCGGCGGACATGTCGTCCTGCTTCAAGCAGATGGCAGACAAACGAGAAACGAGAGTGAGATCAAAATGGATGCAGAGAAGACAGATCTGAGTATTCTCGTCGCTAGCGAAAGTCAATACCCTTGGAAGCTGGTTGAATATCAAGTCATCAAGTTTTAGTCTCACAAGGCGTAGTAACAATTTCAGAGCATCGTAATCTCCACTTAAGAAAAGATTACATCCTTCCTCGATCCACTCCGTCTTCAAACCTTCATCTTTGATTCTCTCGCCAAGTAACGCAAAGATCATTGTGGGAACAATATCAACAAACGTCAAAACAACCTCTCCCAAGAGCGCTTTGAAACATCGATGAATGATTTGTCTGAAAAAGTCAAAAATACAATCCTGTAGTGCCTTGTGGGAGGCGACTTTGTTTCTCATGCTATGGTTGAAAAACAAAGATCTGAACAAGGAAAGAAGGGATAATTTGAGTTGCTTCGATGTAGCAAGAAGCCATGACTTGGACCGCACGCCTGAACCAGAGTTTTCGAGCAGCACTTGTAGAGATCCAGGGGCGTCCCTGAGTGTGTTGCTCGAATCATCTTGGCTCAATAGATTGCGTAAGTTTTGTAGATTCGAAGGGCTTGCTTCCACCTCACTGAGGTCAATCTTTAGAGACTCGTCATCGAATACTTTGACGATCAACACAGACATCAATTGAAGTATTGTGATGATAGTAGTATAATGCAAGTTCTTTTTCGTGACGACAAGCTTCGTTGCCAGTGACACGATACCTGGTAGTATGAGGGACGCTTTCTCAGCGTCAACCCTTGTGTTGTATAATGAAATCAAAGTGACGACCACATCATGGACTATCTTGTTGTCTTCCTGGTTCAACGAAGGTGGGAAGTCATTCAAGAATTCAAGAAATATGGTGGTACTGTCCCCTAGTACGGAGAGCCTCTTTTGAAGAGCTTCGGACTCGGCAAAGTACTGTCTGGGTAGACAATTGCACACGTCGCAGAGACAACTAATTGCCACCGTTTTGAATGGTTCTCCATGTCGGAAAAATGGAGCTCTAGTGTCCGCTTTGGAAGCACCCGATGCCCCGCTTAGATATAGTATCAACGGTAAAAGCTGGTCGAGTAGAGCTTCGTTTGGATCATGCGCCCAAGAATGGCGTAGAAGAAAGCCAATGATCTCAAGGATAAGCGATGTCACGTCTTCACTTAGTGAAGACTGCTTGAGTATACCGGAGATCGGGAAAAACACATAGTCTGCGAGCTTGGTGGAAATGATGTAAAGCTGGTTCGAGTTCTTTTTGTAATGATCATGCAACTTATCAGTGAGCCTCCGTAAGGTGCTCTGAAGTTGAGAAGAGTTGGAGGTGACTTTTGCCTGTGGCAGCAATACAATTTGTGAGAGCTCCACGCATGTTGGCTTTATCTCAGAGAAGAGCTCCAGAGACAATTGGCGAACAAGATCATGGCTCATTTGCTGATGGAATTTACACTAGCGATTACTGCGGAGGATTTGCAGCAGGCGAACATGAGAAGGATAGTCACGTGATGTTGTCTTCATTAGAGGTCCATCGAATGGATTACACGGTACAACAAACAGTAGCACAGGAGGTATCCATTTACAATTTATATACATTGAGGTTGTTCCAGCCCTTCTCTCCAAGCAATCCTCCCACAGGGCCCTGCTCATTAGTGGCCCACAATTTGGGTCCGGCCACATACGAAAGGTAGCCGTCGGGCCCACACACCAAAGACAACGCTGGTAAAGACTTCTTGAATTGGGCAGTCACCATTGCTTGTTCCAAAGCGTTCTCAAATCTTGGTGCACGCTTGGCGTCCTTCAGAGTTGGGTTGATCTTCGTCTCTTCTGGCTCTTGATCATTGAGTATAGCCATTCTCATTCTCAAACGCTCTTCTGCAGTCAAGGTAGAGTCTGCCACCAATTCCTTTTCGAGTCTCAGAGCCCCCACGTAATTGCTCGTCATTGGAGCGAATATTGCCTTCTTATTGAGTCTTGTCTTGGGGGAACTATCGTAGTGTTCGTGGAGAGAAATGCGATCAAGCTTGCTCAAGAAGAAAAGGAACCTGCGGAATGGTTCAAGTTCCAGCTCTTTTCTTGCAGAGTAGTGTATGTCAACAAAACCTCTATAAGGGTTCCTGGAGAAGAGTGTCTGCAAAATGGGTGCAATGCCAGTGCCCGCGGCGAAAAAGACCAAGTTGTCGCAATCTGGGATCTTGTTTGTCTTCTTTATATTGTCTAACGAAGGCTCGGGCTCCACTCTAGATGGTAAGTCCCTAAATCTTGGTCTCTCATATACATCTTTAAGGGGGTGATAAGGAAACCTATACTCAACGTGCGGACCGCGGAGCTCAAGTTCTTCGCCGACATTCTTGTCACATATGAATCTGGAGACCTCACCATCACCATATTTCTTGATGTAGAAGGTCATGACTCCGTTTTTATCGTAGTCGTTCATGTCATTCTCGATGACACGCAAAAGCGGTTCTTCCTCACCTGACCTTGTCCGCTCGGACTTCATAAAATAAAGCGGCAACGGTGTGTAAGATCTGACCACAGATATCTGAGGCTGCTTGATCTCGACGGACCAGAGTCTATCGCCATTCCAGATTGACTTGGAGTCGTAGTTGGCGTAGTAGCTGAGCTGCCAGCTCGAGTACTTTGGCATTACCTCAACGAGGTAGTGGTCCTCGTCTATCTGTTTTTTGTGTGTTATGCGGAATTTGTGGAAGTGGTATGGGTCAAGAAGGTCATTACTGTCAGACTCATCTTCTGCTGGGTAAAGCCACACCATTATCAGATATCCTCCCCAGAGCGCCACCACAATAGTGGCGATCTTTGGCAACTGCCTCGACCATCGGTTGACAGGCTTGGGTGTTTGTATCTTGTTGGCGTGTCTTGTGAATTCATCTTCGTTCGGGAGTCCGGGATACTCGTAGGTGAGTCTTTCGTGCTTCATTTTTGGAATATAGGGCTTATTGTCTTTTTTGAGCAACTTTTCTATTCCACTATTAGCATCCATGGGTGCTGGAGCTGCAGAAGACGGTTTGGATTTCACATTGAATACCTCCTTGGAGCCCTCATCCTTCGCTATTTCCTTCTTTTCATTGTTTTCATCTTTGGAGCCATTCTGCTTTGATGCAAATGTTCTCGTGCATCTTGTGAGGGCCGTTCGCCTGAATGTGCCGACACAAAGAGCTGTGGCTGGCTTAGCTAACCGGTACATTCTGAACATGTATCTGGTATCTAGAAGCTTGATTGATTGCACCTTCTGGATGCAGTTCTCGCGGTTGCAAATTGGAGAAACTGGTCTTGATTCTTACGAAACATGTTATGTTCAATAATCTTATAGAAGTGCGCTACACTAGAAACCTCTTCCCGAACCCAGAATGCCATATTTGCCGAGAAAAATACTCCATCAAACACATGTCTAGCGACGGACCGCTCTGCGATACTCTGTTAGTGCATTATTTTGTTTGTTCTGCATAGTATCTTATTGTCACGTGCCATAAACAGCTTCTGTGAGAAGTAGAAAAATTTTCACCTCGTCTCAAATTTTTCATTCTTCCTCTTTATACCTCTGCACTAATACAAGTATGTACCAATTCACTTAACATCAGAAGGGCAATTTGTTCAGAACTTTTCAGGTGACAATCTTCAAAACAATAGATATTAGAATTTGATATCTTGGGTGTCTTGTCACAACTTTGCGTCAGTATCTTTACTGATGAAGTGGTGAAGAGCCACTCGCCCTCGGATGGTGGCTTCACACATGAAGCCTCCAGAGATATCAAACACCTTTTATCTGCGTGGTTGTGCTCATGAAATCCTAGCGGACACTCATGTGGCTTCTGTTTTGATAGATTGTAGGTTTGCGACTAACTCATCTTTTAGAATGACTAGAACCTCCGTTTTGGCTGACGCTTTGAACTCCATCAACAACGCTGAGAAGACCGGCAAGCGCCAAGTGTTGATCAGACCTTCCTCTAAGGTCATCATCAAGTTCTTGCAGGTTATGCAAAAGCACGGTATGTTTTTTTTTCCCCTTTATTGGCCAATGATAATTTTCCTTCTTTTCTTTTGTTTTTTTACCCGAAATGATAACTGGATGGTTTGACCGGTGTTCAGTCCCTTTCTGTCTTTTAAGTTTTCGGAAGATCGAAGAGGAATTGCTTCTTACACGAAATTGAGATCTCAACTGAGTTTTCAGTTCTCCCTTTCGTTTACTATTCCTCGACATTTCTTTATTCTAATCTTTGAATCTTATTAAAGTGGCCAGAATTTCTGATGTTGGCTTTATACTAACAGCTTAGGTTACATCGGTGAGTTTGAGTACATCGATGACCACAGATCCGGTAAGATTGTTGTCCAATTGAACGGTAGATTGAACAAGTGCGGTGTCATCTCCCCTAGATTCAACGTCAAGATCAACGACATTGAGAGATGGACCGACAACTTGTTGCCTGCTAGACAGTTTGGTAAGGTCATCTTGACCACTTCTGCTGGTATCATGGACCACGAGGAGGCTAGAAGAAAGCACGTCTCTGGTAAGATCTTGGGTTTCGTTTACTAATTTTATATATAACTGTAACTGGCAATTAATTTGGGACTTACGTAACCATTTGTAGAATCTTTTTTTGATATCTCTTGTTTTTCAGTCGTGTGCGATTCGCGCCGCAAGAGTTGGTCTCACCCTGGAAGTCTTGTCTGTACATTAGGCGTTCAAGACTACACATCCCCACCATGTCAGACGTGGCAAGGTTCATTTATAGCACTCTTTCCTGGACTCTACGAGCTGGGTGTGCTGCCCATTTGCTCCATGAGTATTGCTATGAATTCACTGAGACTCGTGGTGAGTCCATGCTCACCACATTACAATCAACAGGAGACTACGTCCATGCCTGGAAAGCCCACAGACTAGGGCGCAATGTTGATATGGGGGATCTCATCGTTGCAGCAAAGCCAAGTGACCCTGAGCATAGAATTTGCAAAAGGATTACAGGAATGCCTGGAGATATTGTCCAGATTGATCCTACAAGCTCGTCTACTGTGACGAATAGCCCCAACGAATGTCTCCAACATGATGGCTTTAACAAACTTATAAGAGTTCCTGACGGGCATGTTTGGGTCACAGGTGACAATCTTTGCCACTCACTTGACTCGAGAACTTATGCTAGCATTCCAATGGGGTTGATCAAAGGGAAGGTGGTTGCTGCTAACTCAATGAACAAGGGACTATGGAGTGACGAAGGAAAGTTTTGGTTCTGGAATTTCCGCTGGATTAAGAATACCTTTGTGGATGAGGAATGATATGATGTGGCTATGAGTTAACAGGAATGTAATTTTTTTTTTTTTTTTGTACATAAGGTGGAGCAGCTAGGCCGACTCGGTCACGCGGACATGGTACAAGGCTCTCAAAGCCCTTGCGCCAAAGAATAAAGAGGGGCCCGAAACAACAGCCACGTGGAAAAGCGTAGTGAAGATTGAGGCTCTCAAGTAGTACCTGAAGAAAATAACCTCAAACAATGCGAGTGTGGACAAGAAAACACCCTTCACTGCAGAGCCCGCGTTGGCACCAAACAAGGAGTCACCAACAAGTGTAGCCCATGCGCCGAAAAGAGCAACCAACAACGCAGCGGCAGCAGATGAGAACACCAAAGGAATCACTGCATTCACAGTCTTAGGGTCCTCCTTGAATATGTGGTGAATTTCGGGCAATGCACCTAATCTGAAAGGTGGCTTGAAGTTGACAGAGGAAGTCAATGACTCCAAGGGAACCAATTCGAACAATGGAGTAAGCAAATTGTGCTTGCTGTTGGAATCAGCGGCCAAGAACTCAACATAGATCTTGTCCTCGGCCTGAAGAGCAGGTGGAATCTTGCTGGCGATAATTGTGGCCTTAGCTGTATTGGACGAGATATGGAACTCAGGGAAAACAGTGAAATCCAAGCCCTTGTTGTTGGTCAAAATAAAGTACATCTGTTGAGGTTTCTTTTCGAGCTCTCCAGCGAGTTTGACGTCGACTATAACCTTGTCTTTCCCTGTTTTAAGAAACACTTGTTGGGAGGCATCCTCACCTCCAATCTGGACTGGCTCATTACCATTGACACGAATAGAGCTCAGTTCAATAGAGAAAGCAAAAGCTGCTGGGAGCAACAATAGCAACACTTGCCAAAATGAGGTAGTTATTTTCATGCTGTATTGCCGTTGTTTGGTAGTGGTTGGAATTCTAAATGTCAATTGACGTGGCCATGCTGAAAATCCGCGCGCAGTTGTCGCCGGCATGCCACCAGTGAGGCCAGTTGTAAACGTGCACCAAAAGGTTCCTTCGGTCATTAAATTGTGAGCAACTTGTTGAAGCATTCTGCGTTAGTATTCGTAGCCAAATTTGCCCAATAATAGGCCGAAATGAATATTTACGTTGTGTTCGAGTTCTTCAGATTGACAGCAGGTCAACGCTTCTGGCTGCAAACCGCTCATCTCCATGAGCCTCTTCATTATAGAGAAGAAGATATGAGGTAAAGATTAGAGTTTACAGATGTCTTCACGTGATTAAGTTTAGTATATCGGGCTTCTTTTTGAAATTTGATGTGTTTAAGTATTTTTGATGTTGGAAAACGATTTACAGATTTTCTCCAATCTGTAGAATTTTATGAAAAAAAGAATCCAACAACGCACACTCTGAGCCTTCTGAACCGATATTTTCACACAAATTATAATGAAATATTAAGCATTATGTTGATAAATTAACTTCCTCATAATAACCAAGGTTTCTCCCGGATAGAGTATAACACTACGGGGGTTTACTCATTTTATGTTGTATGATATCCTATTACTCCGATTTTTTTTTTTTTTTTTTTTTTTTTTTTTTTTTTTTT
>JAJMHH010000025.1:0-60498 GCA_030582955.1 Osmozyma tolerans
CAACAACCTCCTTATAAACCAGATAGTCGGCTGTTTAGTAAACCTTCCTCGACGTCAATTCTTTCCAACAACGACAAAGGGCACTTTCAGTCGCTTCCCGATTTGGAAGACTTGGACAGCAAAAAGACCCATACCATTCCAAGCACAAAGCTCCCTCATAATCATGACTTGATATGCATTAACAAGAACTGCGCAGCAAACGAGTCGGTCACTTGGAGGTACTTTGAGACACAATTCCGCCCAAGCTATTTACATATCCAACGAGCCGAGAAGTTTGACAAGAAGTTATACGATGGCATGTTTGGTCCATTGTGCAATGCTTGTTTTCTTTTCCTCAGAAACAAGGGTTTCATGAGACCTGAGGCCGTGGTCAAAAAGTATCTTCAGCAACAAAAGTACAAGAGGGAGCTCAAGCTCAGAGAGGAGAACAACAAAGTCGGTGACTCTTCTCCATTTCTTAATGATGATGGTGCAGCAAATTTCCCTACACCATCGCATGCACCATCTGCAATCAACGAGGTCATACGCAATCTGGGCAACAAGGTGGTTCCGTCCATAAATCTCAGCAAACAGCCAACCGGTCAAATTTCGAGTGGTCTGACTCCAAGTGGTTTCACACCTAGCGGAACGAATGGAGAAGAATACCAGGATCTCAATGACTTCATTACCCAGCTTAATTCTTTTGGCGGGCCGCTTACTGATATTGACCTCCCCCAAGAATATAGTGGCGAGAGAAAGGATGGCACGCCACCAATGATGGCTACGAAGTCCAACACTAGGGTGATTAATCTCTACGAGGAAGACGACAAGGAGAACTTTCCTCCGGCACAAGAGGAGATGAACGAATTTGATGAGATGATGATGAGGTCATTTAGCCTGAGGTCTAGTCCAGCCAAATCAGACTTGGCTAATCTCTTTGGCGAACCTACTCCCATTGACACGGCCAATACTCCCCGCAGTTCTCATGCAAAGACAACAATTGGCAACGAGAAGCTTGATCTGACCAAGGCGGTAAAGTCATCTCCGGCCAAGCTCGAGAACCAAAAGCCCGCGGTGGTAAACATGCCATCATCGCCGTTACTTTCGAACTTCGACGACATATTGAGCAAGAACGGGAACTTGCAGCCTAATTGTCCGTCGTCGCCTAATCCGAACGCGAAGAGGAATGACACCACAATGTCGTACGTCAAGGAGAGATCCAGTCCGCAGAGCGAGCCCTTTCTTATGAATGAGGAATATGAGAGTAAATCGTTTAGCAAAAACGCAGCATAATACAAATATACGTTATCATGAAAATGTCATGTAATCAACAGGTGTCAAAGTGCAATAGTAGATGATAATTTAAGCTTTATATAACAACTAAAGATGAATTTTTCAAATGTTAGCTAAATATTCCTTTCAATATTCCTTTCAATAGAACTAAAGATAAATTTCTCAAGTGTTAGCTGAACAATTATCACAACGGAAGCCTGGTTAGCTCAATCGGTAGAGCATTTGACTCTTAATCTATAAGGTCAATCAAAAGGTTGCGGGTTCGAGCCCCGCATCGGGCTTTCTTTTTGCTGCCCGCGTCGCTCTGCGCCAAGAAACACTCAGACCACCACATCATTTTGAATCTCAATCCCTTACATACAAGCTAAGCACCATGTCAGGGTCCGAAACAATTGCACCACAAGAGTACATGGCCTTGCTCAACAAGGCCAAGGATGCACTTAATGAAAAGCTCAAGGCATACAGCCATACATCTATTGCATCCCCAAGGGTCCTCATCATCTGTGGTTCCGGATTGGGAGGACTCGCCAATGTTTTAGCAGAAGAGCCCAGATTGGAAGTTCCATACACGAGTATTCCCGGATTCAAGGCATCCACTGTTCCTGGCCATGCAGGCAAGCTCGTTTTTGGCCTCATAGGAGAGAATAAGGTCCCCGTGGTGTGCATGGTGGGCCGGTTACATTTTTACGAAGGTTACACGTTTCAAGAAACGACCTTTCCTGTCAGATTGGCCAAGCTTTTGAATGTCGAAACCGTGGTGGTCACGAATGCCGCTGGTGGTGTCAATGACACTTACAAGCCGGGCGAATTGATGATTATCGAGGATCACATCAACTTCCCAGGTCTCGCTGGTTACCATCCTCTCAGAGGCCCCAATTTGGAGGAGTTTGGTCCTAGGTTCCAGCCATTGTCTGATGCCTACAGCCACGACTTAAGAAGACGTTTCTTCCTCAAAGTAAAGGAGTTGGGAATCACTCGGAAGATCCACGAGGGCACCTACTTTTTCGCTGCTGGTCCTACATTTGAGTCTCGTGCCGAGGTGAGAATGATCAGAACCCTTGGAGGTGATGCTGTGGGTATGTCTACTGTGCCTGAAGTCATTGTTGCTCGTCACAGCGGCATGAATGTTTTGGCATTGTCGCTCATTACCAATGCTGGTTTGGGAGAGAAGCCACCTAGTGCATTTGAAGAGAAACCACGGCCTTTGGATGAGGGTATGGCGTCTCACGATGAGGTGCTACAGAGTGCCGATGAAGCATCCAAGGATGTTCAAAGAATCATCGAGGCCACCATCAACGATCTCTAATATATGTATATTTTTTTCTTTTTTTTTTGAACGATAATCTCTGATTTTGTATTCCCGTACTTGTTGCAATAATTCCGGGGTCCTTCTCCCTTTTGAATGGAGCTTTTGTTTTCTGTTTGTAATGACAAGTTGATTTTGCATGATAAGATCAACTTGAAAGTAAAACCTCCACATTTCACGCCCACAACTTGCTTTGAAAAATTGCACAAGATGTGCACGGTAAACGCAAAAAACCTCCCCATGGAGAGAACCAATGAAAAGATATGTGGTCACGCTGGTTGTACTGCAACACCCAGTACACGCCGTAAAATGTCTCCAGGACTTACTCTTCAACTTCTCCAGCAGGCTCCCAATCTCCCTTCAAGTTCTCCTTCCACAAGGTCACCTTGTTGTCACCACCAGAAACAGCCAAGATGTTCCCCAGTAAGGACCAAGAAGCCCTCCAACACACGTCGGGGAAACCATCCTTCTTCAACGGCTGTTTTTGCCACACTCCCTTCTCGTCCTGCGACCAGATGAGAACAGTAGAATCCTGCGATGCAGTGGCAATGTATGACTTGACAAGCACTGAAGGCGACCAAGCGACGTCCCGAACCCAGTCGGTGTGACCTTGCAACACTGCTTCCTGAACATACAGGTTGGAGGCAGAGTCAAACCTCCAGATCTTTGCCAAATTGTCGGAGCCGCAAGTAACGAAGCGGCGCTGCGAAGGGCCAGTCTCCTTCGTTGATGCCAACGGAGCCCATGAGGCGGAGTTGACGCCAATAGCGTGAGCATCGAACTTAACGTGGGAGATGGTGCCGTCTTCGTTAAAGTCAACAACCGACACCGTTCCGTCTGAAGAAGTGCATATTAAGACAGCTCCCAATTCATGTGGAGCCCACGAGACAGAATTGACGCTGGCTTGGTGCACGGAGTGCTCAGCAATGATGGACCATTGTTGGGTTTCTGGTTGCTCCTTCCAAATGATGGCTTTACCGTCGTAAGAACACGAGGCCAAGATGGACCCGAATTTTGGATGAGCCCATGCGACTTGCCAGACTGGACCATCATGTCCGACCAAAGTCTCGATCAATTTGTAGTTTTCGCCATCGATTTCGAAGATTTTGATTGTCTTGTCTGAGGACGACGTGGCCAATCTCTTGCCGTAGTAGTCTAGGACTGCGTCGTGAATGAGGTCGTCATGAGCATCTGTGATAGCAACCATGGCGCTTGGAGTAGTCAATTAAAGATATGTTAGTTTGGAAAATAAAGTATTAGATATTTGAAGTTCTTTTTACTTCTTTTTCTTTTTTTTGTTTTCCGCTTGTGCTCTTGTATAGAGGTTTATGAATCTTTTGATAGTGCTATTCGACGCGGATGCATATATACAGGAATATTGGTTCCAAGGTGTCTTTTCCAATACAGGTGGAAAGCACTCCTCTGCAGTCAGTTTCGAATATGAACCAAGACTCGCAAGCGTCATTGGGGTCTTTGGTTAGCGCCATAGACACAGAAATCGCGGCAGCCTCGAAGGAAATCGAAGATCTCACCAGACTCACCAAGGAATTGGTTCCTCAGGACGTGTATGAGTCGCTAACAAAAGAGACCCCGGTTTCTGGGGACACCAACACCGTTGATGAGGACGCCTTGGTTCAGCAGCAGGAGCACTGCAGACTCCAGCTTATTATGCAATTACAAAAACAGGACTTCATCTCCACCAGGTTGCAGGAAATGGTGTTTGATTCTGAGCAACTTGTGCAAACTGTGGTGGACCATTGCAGTTGCAGAGAGGATTATCTCAAGACCGATGAAGACACTGCACAAGAACGCCGGCGAATCTATAGAGAAACGCTAGACACATGCCATGTGAAGACCTTGGATGCAAACATCGAAGACTCTGCGCAAGCTCTTGCTGAGCTAAAGGAAATGGCATCGAAGGCGTTGCAGAACATCGCTGATCTGAATGACATTATAGTGTCTGAAAAATTCACCGATGCATTGGACCAGATGATAGTTTCGTTGAACCGGTCATTGAACCGTCTGCTCGGCTCCTAAATCACTCACTTTTGTTTGACACCGCTCCACTGTCTCCACCCTCTTCGTTGTCGTCATTGCCGTCGTATCTGCTGGGATCCCGTCCCACCATCCGATAAACACTGTTGATGTACTTTCGCTGCGGATCAATCTTGCGGTACACCCCTCTGATTCTGTCGAGATTCATCTTGGACCTGTCGAAGTTGAACATCTGCAAAACAACGACAATGAACTCGTATATGTACATCAACAAGACCCGAAACCCACACCATCCTTTCAGGAGATCTTTGCAATTGTCCGGGACCTGTGTCGAGCCAGCCAAAAGGAACGAGAGCTGCTGTCTTTCGTCTTCATCCTTGAACACCTTCTGGAATTTGGGAGACACCATTAGGTGATGGCTGATGTCATTGAGTCTCCTAAGACTCTGCAGTCGAAGCTGAAATTCGAATTTCTTGGAATTCTCATCGAGTTCGTTAATCTTCTTGAACAAGTCCCTTGACCGGAATGCCATCCGGTCGATATTGTCAGTAATGTCTCTCATCTTCGCAACAAAGATCGCAGAGTAGTCGGTGTGGAAGACCGCTTGTCGCTGCTGCATTTGCGTGTGGACGTTGTTGAGTTTAACAAGCTCCAAGTTCAATTGCTTATATCTTTGCTTGAGGTCCAAGTTTTGTTTCCGACATGCGCCATTCTTGACTCGTTGCAACTTGGTCATTTGTGTGATCTGATCCACGAACTTATAGCAAGCATATGCTTCGGTCTTGAGGTCGTTAGCTGTGTGGTTGACCATTTCGATGACGGAGGAACTGGCGCATCTTCTCAATACCTGGTCGTGTTGGCGACGGGTGATGCCGGCGAAGGAGGCGAGATTCTCCGTTCTGAGATATTCAAGAGAGTTCAAATTGAGTTCGTCTCCCCTTCCTGTCATTGGGAAGGAGTTGCGGCGGTTCAAGTGGCCACGAATGTCCTGCTCCTCGGCGATACTGGAGGCCTGCTCATCAAGAGAAGCCTTTGGACTGGAGCCGCCACTATCAGCAGCCATTCTCTTGAGCTCGGCATCGAGAAGTGACTCCTTGTAGAGTGGGTCATGGGAAGAGATTTTGTCGACGTCGCTGCCGAAATCGGACTTGAGGGGCATAGGGGATTTTTTGTTCTGAAAGGCAAATCTCATTCTGCCGAGCTTGCCGCTCCTGTCAAGACTTTTATCACTGACATTGGAAGCTATCATGGAGTCCTGGTTGCGTAGAAGAGCATCTTTCAAAGTCACCACTTTGTACTGCTTCAAGCTTCCTTCGTTGGGGTAGATGTCGCTCGTCTTGTCGTTGAGCTTGCCCGATTGAGGGCGTGAGCGGCGGCCGACCAGATAAGGGTCATTCCGCAGGGAGTCGCCAGCAGAACCCAATCCTCTCCATAACCGCACCAAGGTTTTCCCCGTCAAGTACTTGCGGACCAAAAGGTCCAAGTCCAAGGTCTCGATATCGGAGGGGGAAACATTTTCACCAAGCTTGGAGGCGAGCTTCTTTCTGATCCTGCCAGAAGTGGGCTTGCTTGCGTCGAAAAAGTCATCGTCATCTTCACGTATAATGATATGGTCCTGAACAGTGTTCTTGACAACGTTGGTGAACTTTTTCAATTCTTTGGAGTAGTACATCTTGTTGCGTTTGTAGGTGGAGGCCGGGGTGTTGGCGGCGGGCGAGCCATGAGCGAACTGCAGACCGGTGCCTGGTAGATTCTGGGAGGACTCAAAGTGTGACAGATCGTTGTTCTCGTAGGGATAAGGGTCGTCACCAAAGGACTTGGTGCTGTCAACGGAATAGTCCTGTCGCGTCAGCTGGAAGAGCTTCAGCAAGGTGTGGAGGTCTAGCTTCCGGCGCTTTTCGATCTTGACCTGTTTCTGGAAGTGTCCGATGGAGAGCATGAAGTTCTCGTAGTCAAATGGGTCCTTGGGGACGTCACATCCACCGAATAGATTGAGACGAAGGCGGATACTGAGGATCAAGCTGATGATGGCGGCCACGGTCTTGGAGGGAAGAATACCATTCTTGACGTTCTGCTTGCTGTTGAAGTGGGGGAGGCCAATTAAGTTCCACCAGCTGTTGATTGCGTCCTCGGTCTTCTGGCAGAGCAAGCCGTCACAGTAGCGGGCGTCAAGGAGATCGAAGTAGAACAAGCACGTCTGGATGATGTTGACCAACTCCTCGATTGCAAACTGGATGGGCACGCTCTCGTTGTGCAAGCGGTACATCTGACGGAACTTATCGCAGGAGGCGTCGGAGATCTTGGTGGCGAGGAGCGAGGAAGAGCGGCCCCCGCAGTTCAAGCGCTTAAGGTTGGAGTTGATCTTGAACCGTTCCTCCACCACGCGGGTGTCGCCCTCAGGAACGGGGAGAAGGTTCAAGTTGGACGGGAGCGCTGCGGTGTTGGTGACCAAGAGAAACTCTGGAGTGGCGGTTTCACTATGGAGGCCAGAGGCGGTGGACTTGCGGCGGGGCTCCATTCGCTTGAAGGTGGCGTGGTTCATCATGGCCTCGTTGAGGTATTCCTGGAACCGGGCTGGGTAGTGACGGGATGGTTTCTTTACTGTGGTGAAACGGACCACCTGGACTTTGGCCTCAAGGTTGCCCGTGTAGGCGGAGACAACGCCACCAATACGACGGTCTCTGATCCAGTGCTCGACCAAGTAGATCTCGAAGCCAGTGGCCATGCTCTCCTCGGCCACGTGGAATTCATTGAGGGCGAGAAACTCCTTCTGGAAGTAAGTAACAGCCTTGAAGTCAGGGAAGATGTAGGTGATGAGCTCCTTATCCGTGGAGGATTCCGGGGTGAACAGCGATACTGATGGTTTGTGGGGAGGAGCAGTTGGATGGACTGAGGAATTGGGTAGGCTGGAGGAAGAAGGTTCCGTCTGGCCAAGACGGTGGAATGCAAGAGCACGCTGGCGTTCGAGATCGGAGGCTCCATTGGTCACTGGGCCCCATGCGTACATTGCTGGGTAAGTTTGTGGAAGTCTGCGCAGTCTGCACCTGTAAGGAACAGTGCGGAGGATATAGAAACGAGGAAGAGCGAGCAGAGAGCGAATAGAGAGCGAATTCTATTAATTAGAGAAAGAGAGTAGATACAATGAATCAGTGAAAGACCAAAAATCTTAAATGAAGAAGAATAATATATAATAAATCAATAAAAGAAGGAGAAACTGAACTGATTTGGTGTCCTTTAGAGTTGTACAATATTAAAATCAACAAATATCAGCAGTTTCAACATCAACATAAAATCAATCTTACAAGTCAAAACATATCATCAGCGATACTCTTCACTGGGTATGGTACATATATATATGCTATTATAACGAAAGACCCTAGTCGCGCAGAGAACCACGAAACTGAGGAAACGGCTTTGACATCAAAGCTCAGCGAAAATAACTAAAGTACACGTCTTCCGTGCACTCCTCATTCCCTCACTCCAATTGTTCCGAATGTCGCCTGCTCAGTAAACCTGAAAACCACCTCAGTTCCCCTTCTTCTCTCCAAGTGTAGACCAGACATAGACTAGTATAAAAACCAGACATAGACTCGACATAAAGCAGAAATCAATGGTCTATACTATAGTACAGCACTTGCTCGAGCTCTTGGTTTGTGGCTGCGGTGCAGCAGATTGTTTTGTCCGCTTGGCGGCTCCCGCATCGGCATCACCACCTGACCCATCAGCTCCGCCGCTCGCAGGGGCGGTCTCGGCAGCCTGCTGCTTTTGCAACTCCTTCTGTTGCTTCTTCTCCGCACTGATTTGGGCCTCCTTCATCATGATTTGTCTAACAACATCCACGAATGCCTCGTCAATGTTCGTCTTGTACATTGCCGATGTCTCGTAGAATGGAACCATGCCCCATTGCTGTGAAACCTGAATTCCGTCATCAATGGATAATTCACGGTCCTCGTCCAAGTCACACTTGTTACCAATGAGCACCATGGGCACATTCTCTGAATCCTTGATCCTAAGAACCTGTTCACGTAAGGCAAGAAGCTCCTTTAATGAGTTCTCGTCCGTCACAGAGTATACTAGAAGGAATCCTTTACCTGATTTGATGTATAACTCTCGCATTGCTGTGAACTGTGCCACTCCTGCTGTGTCTAAAATCTCGAGATCGCAAGCTCTTCCATCCACCTCAATCTGTTTTCTGTATGAATCTTCTATAGTTGGGTCATAACTCTCGACGTAAACCCCTTGGACGAATTGGACCGTGACTGACGATTTACCAACACCGCCCGCTCCTAACACGACAATCTTGTAATCTAAAAGTTAGTTATTTTTTTCCATAAACCATGAACCATGAATTCCCAATTCATACCTCTCATTATGTGCTAAAAGTCTTTAGCTTGTTTCTTTTCCAGTTATAACTTTTTTGTTTCCTGATTTACACGAGTTAACTGTTTTCGAATGTTTTTCTAATCCGGCATCTTTCTCGCGGCTCTGATGCGCATTTCTCGCGACTAACTTTCGCCCCGCGCGCCGTGTTAAGTTGAATACTCTCCTGCATATAATTTTCATTCAATTCACAATACACAATAGTCATCAAGAGGGCCGATATTGTACTTTTCCTCATGGCCAACTGGCCGCTGCAAAAAAATTGATAATCCTTGATAATCCTACTATATATCGTCATACAATTTCTTTTGTTTTTATTTTCTTTTTTCAACATAAGCCTTGTTCACTACAATCTTTCATATCGCCAGCATAGGCTGTGCCATAGCTCAATGGCTATAATTGCGACCGCACTTATTCTTACTCGTAGTCCACAATGTCCGGCACAGGACCAACTGGAGTAATACCGTGAGGGTTAATGGCCTTGTGGGACTTGGTGTAATGCTTCTTGATGTGACCAAAATCAGTGGACTCCTTAAATCCTGGGATCTTCCAGTATAACAATCTCAACCAGTCGTGGATGTGAGGGTAGTTATGTCTGATGGTACCAATGTTACACTTGAAATGCTGCACGTACACGGGGTCGAATCTGACAATGGTGGTGTACAAACGCACATCGGCCTCGGTTAAAGTAGTTCCAGTCAAGAATTTGTCGTTTGGGTTCTTGGCCTGGTTTTCCTTGAACACCTTTTCCACCTTATCCAAATGAGCAAACACATTTTGACACTCCTTCAGGTAAACGTCCTGGCTGGTTGCAAAACCAGTCTTGTAGACACCATTGTTGACATTGTCGTAGATCCAGCCATTGAGCTCGTCAATACGCTCTCTCAAAGGCTCAGGGTACAAGTCAATTGAGGCCTGTTCTTCGGGCAACAAGTCATTAAATTCGGTGTTGAGGAAACGAATAATCTCGGCACTCTCGTTGTTGACGATAGTCTGCTCCTTGGTATCCCACAAGACGGGCACGGTGAAGCGGCCGTTGTACTCTGGGTTGGCCTTGTAGTACAAGTCCTTGAGACGGTCGACGCCGTAAAGAGGGTCACGAGTGCCGAGAGAAAGGTCGCCCTTTGGCACCAGCTGGACCTCATCCTCAGTGGGGAATCTCCATCCGTTCTCGTCCAAATGCCAATGGACAATTGTGACGGGGAGGGCGTTGGTAAGACCCTTCAAGTACCTTGTAAGAAGGACACGGTGGGCCCATGGACAAGCCAAGGAGACATACAAGTGATATCTGTTCAAGTCCGGAGGGAATCTTGCACCTGGCTCTCTGGAGATTTTGTCACGGAATTGAGAAGGTAATCTTCTGTAGGCGCCATCTTTATCGGCGAACTTTAAGATTTCAATTTTGTTCTGGGGTGAGTTAGAGAAAGTTCTAACGGAAGAGCGGAAAAGACGGAACATACTTCAGGCATTTTTACAGAAAAATTGAGAAAAGACTTTATGCAAAATGGAACTGGACAATTTTTTAAAGGAATCCAGAGCAACTGAGATTGTTCGCAGTTGCTTATATAACAAATAGGGTGAGATATAGTAACCCCAGACTAAGAATTACTAAGGTTTGTGCAGTTCTCCATGGAAATGCGGATCATACAGGAAAGAAGGCGGGATTAAGGTGAGCAATAATGGAGTGGCAGTCATTTTTTTTTTTTTTTTTCTTCCGTTCGATGTCAATGGGAAGGATGTGCAGATCAAAAAAAAAAATCATCTGAGCAAGAATTTATGAAGGAGAGGCAAATAATGAAGATCCTACAAAGTTTTTTTTTTTTTTTTTTTTTTATATCAATTTGTTCTGTTTCTCAAATAGAACCAAGTGGTAGTCAATGTTACATTGTGGGTGCGGTTTGCTTGGAACTGGCCTGACGCGAAAAAGGTTACTTTACTTCGACTTCTATTTTCCTTCATTTTTGTCCATCCGCAGATGAATTCGCTGCGGGTTCACCGGTGCAGTTCGTACTCAACATCCGGTACGTGAGACTTGTCACTTGAGAACCGAAATAGGCGAGAAGCAAAAAAAAAAAAAAAAAAAAAAAAAAAAAAAAAAAAAAAAAAAAAAAAAAAAAAAAAAAAAAAAAAAAAAAAAAGAAAGGAAGCAAAAAAACAGCCAAGAAAGTGGGGATTTCCGGGTTATTGTATTCTCTTATCCGCATACTTTTCTCTTAACATTCACTATCTTTGCATTCAGAAGACAAATCTCTCAATCAAATGCCCCCCTATTAACAGCGCACTCGTACCGACAAATTCTCGCTTGCTTGTGTCACTTTCCTTCGTGTGATTCTTAAACTAGATATTTTTCTTTTAACTTTCGCGCGTAAGCCTCTTACTTTTCTACCTTATCTGAATCGCTGGCCGTTGTGCGGAGCCGCGAAGGCGACTTCTTCCTGCATTGAAGCCTAAAACCACACATGAAGCGGCTCATCTCGTTACCTGTAACACATCCATCGTTGATCCGCCCACCAAAAAAAAAAAAAATAAAAGCGATCAAAACAGGAACTAAAAAGAACAAAAACAACAACAAAAACAACAACAAAAACAACAACAAGATCCAAATATCGCACAACCCAATTCTCAAAACAATACACACCTAATAAAGTCACATATCTCTTGCTCATCTCCAAATTCCTCGCACGTGACTCCTTCTCTTCGGTCGCTCTGACACAACAACCCCGCCTCATCGAATAAAAATTTAACCGCCCGTCCTCCTCCTCCTTCATGTCTTCGCCAAAGGAGAATCCAACTCCTAAGAAGGAAGACTCCACGCCTTCAAGACCCTCATCATTTGCATCCCCGCTACCCTACAACTCTAAAGCTCAAACTCTACCTTTGCCAATGCAGCCGCCTAATCCCCAGGTATCGCTGTTCCCGGCACTTCCTCCAAACTACTATCCTCAACCTCCAGCATCCATCAACAATCCTCTCCCGTACAATAATAGAATATCGGCGCCTCAGCCCTACTACCATGACCCATTCGCTTACCAATACTCCCAAGGCCAACCTCTCGTTTTGCACCAGCTCCTAGTCCAGCCGTACCAGCAGCAGCCTGTACCCCAGCATCAGCTACCTCATATGCCACAGCTTCCGGCTCAACTCCCGCCTCAGCTGATACCGCCGCCCACTGTACCTCCGGCACCCGATATCTCCCGTTCTTCTTCTTCAGTACTTCCTTCTACCCCACAACCTTCCTCCACTCCTGCGGTCCCCCTTCTGTTCCCACCACAACCGCCACCTCAACAACAACAACAACAGCAACAGCAACAGCAACAGCAAAAACTTGACCACCACCCATCCCAGCATGAAGACCACTTTGTCTACTTCAAAGACCCTTCCGCGCCACCGGACGCTTCAGCATCAACCAAGTCGAAATACAGCAGCAAGATGTTCGTCCATTCCAAGCATCTTCGGTCTCCTGACAGCGCCAAGGCAACTCCTGCCGCCGAAGACACTACAGGGACAGATCCAGGAGAAGAACCTCAGAAAAAGTTCGCTTGCAACTACGACGGCTGCTCATGGGCATTTGCTAGACAGTCAGATTTGCGACGCCACGAGAAGTCTCATCGCTCGCCAATGTTTCATTGTCCGTACTGGCGAATCGACCCAACTTGTCACAAAAACGGCGGATCGTTCAACCGTTTGGACGTGTTGAAGCGTCATCTTCGACTTGTTCACTACGTCCGTGACAAAGAGCACGTCATCCCGGGATCCGATCCTGGTTGGTGCCGCGCGTGCCAGAAAGTGTTCAACTCATCAAAGCATTTTGTCGAGCACTGCGGCGAATGCGCGAACCAGTTTTCACCCGCTGAGTGGAGAGCTCTCGCAGCTGCTAGACTCTTCCGTCCAGGTAAATACACCATCTCCACTCCACGCCCAGCAGACCCGCCTAAAGACTCCGAAAAAACCAACACTACCGCCGAAGACACTGCTGCATCTCCTGCAGATAACAAAGAATCTCTTCAAGACAAGCTGCAGCCCTCGACTCCTCGCTGACCTTTTACCCGCTCTGCGTTGGAAGCCTCCCACATAGATGGTCCGATGTACATATTTGACGCCGTTCCAGGACAGTAAAAAGCATCTTTCAAATCAAAAAAGCAATTATGGCATATACAAAAGTAGAGTATATCTGATTATGTAAGCAATGCCAGGACCCTGTTTGATACCTGGAACATACGACAGTAGGCGATCCCTCACGTTTCCAAATTAAATATTAGTACAAATTCACTAGTATACACTGCCTGAAAGCTATAGCGGCTACTCCTCAGTCTCGGGATCTTCCGGACGAGCCTGGTTATCGAAAAACCCAAGAATGGCACAGTTGGGGTGGATGATGTACACCGTCCGACTAGCTTGCTGCTGTCTCTCGTACTCGTCTCCTGGTAACGTTTCATCGTCCATGTTCTGCGTCACACTCATGAGGATTCTGTCCTTGGTTAATCTCTTCAACACTTTGTACGCCAAGGCTCTCTCGTTATGGAACTCCTGTTCGGTGTTGATCTCCTCCTCCTTCTGGTGGAGGTACCAGTCGACGAGTTCGTCCTTAGTCAACCCGTCCCCACCGGCATTGTCATCGTCATCCACCTTCTTGACTATGAGGTTCATCATAGCAACGTACTTGTCGTAGGAGATGGTGGCCCTTGGTGCTGCTGGAGGAGCTTCCTCTCTCGAAGAGAAGGTCTGGCCCTCTCTGCCGTCAAACTGTGTGTCTTCTGGAGCAGCTTGTTCGTCTTCACCCGCATCCACATCCACATCCATGACCTCTCTTTGGTCGTCATCCTCAATGAGCACGTCGTCCATCTCCACTCTGATAATCGACAGCCGGAGAAGATCATACGCCTCTGAAACAAACGTAGGTGTGATTTCCTCCGTACAGTTTGCCCGGGCAATGGCCTCCGACAATCTGATCATCGATTCCAACTGTCTCACCGTTATTCTGTATGACGATCTACCAAGTCCCTGTGCATCGTCAGCTCTTAACTCCTTATAGCGAGTCACCAAGTAGTCTCTTGCCTCCTTCGTCATCCGTGGTTTGAATGTCTTGGCGTATTTGATGTATCTCGATAATTGCTCTGCAGAGAATGGCGGGTCGATGGCGTCGTCTCTCAACATATGCAAATCCACAATGTGCGAAGCCAACTGGGTATCGATTCTCTCGTTGCAGTCATCCAAGACGACGAAAAACATGTCGAATCTCGACATAATGGGTGCTGTCATGTTAAGGTTTGCACGCAAGCCCATTTTTCTGTTGTATCTGCCGCCAATGGGGTTGGCAGCGGCCAAGATCGACGTACGAGCATTCAACGTAGCATGAATACCTGCCTTGGCAATGGAAATCGTTTGCTGCTCCATCGCTTCGTGAATGGCCACTTGGTCTGTGATGTCCATTTTGTCAAACTCGTCAATGGCACAGATACCATTATCAGCTAACATCAAAGCACCCGCTTCGATGGTGTACTCGCCACTCTCCTCATCCTTTACCACAGCTGCTGTGAGACCGGCTGCCGATGACGCCTTACCCGAAGTGTAAACAGCTCTTGGCGAAAAGCCACACACATACTTTAAGAATTGAGATTTGGAAGTGGAAGGATCACCAACAATGCAGATGTTGATGTCACCCCTCAAGTTGATTCCGTCCACGGTCTCCTTGTGCACACCCCCAAGCAATTGCAAAAGAATACCCTTCTTGATCGTGTCGTGTCCGTATACAGCTGGTGATATGGAACGAACAAGCTTGTCGTAGACGTGCTCGTCCCTCACCATTTCCTTCAATTGCGACACTTCTGCGTCAGAGAGAGAGTTCAAAAAGACTTCCTGATCGTTGGGGCCCTGGAACTCCACGTCTTTGTTGTCTTCAGATCCATCAAAGGCCTTGTTCACCACAGAACTCACGTGGCAGGCATAAAAGGCGAGTTTGTATGTGAGATCACGAACACCAAGGGAACGCAAGCCAGAAACGCCTGAATTCAAGTCTGAAGAGCCTGCTGGGTTCTCCTTCACAGATTGGGCCTTGACACCAGGAAGCCCCAACTGACTGACGTCCGGTATGACGATCTCAGTACCGGTGAATTTGCATTTGTCACCAGGCTTTGCCCTCTCCACAGCCTCACCACGAAGGATCACGTCCAACGTACGAGGCATGGAGCCCGTAGGGATTTCATTAGAATTCTCCTGAATTCTCACCTTCTGCCAGTCAATAAACTGTGACTTGGACACGTTCAAAGACCAGTACGACTGGTTAGGACACGAGGGACACGCCGTGGGCTCGGTGTACCTAAAGATCTGCTCAACGCCATCAACCACTGCCGAGCACATGTCACAGGTGAACGAGGCTCTGTGAAGCTCGGGCCTCACCTCGGAAGTTCTGGTGACAGTACCAGATATGGCCATCAACGAGCCGATTTTCTCCGTTCTGATGTCTCTGATGCGGTGTGTCACTGGCAAGTTAAAGAAGGAGATTTGGAACACACGCTCGTTTGCACTAGTCCCGGCGGACGTGGAAGAGCCTGCTTCGGTGTCAGCGCCGTCCATCTGGGACTCGTTGTTACCCAAAAGATTCATGTATAGCAAGGAAGGAGCGAACTTCTTGAGAAGACGTCTCAACCCTTTGAGCAAGAAGGGATTGAACCGATAGTATTGCTCCAAGATGGCCGTGGCCAACACACCGTTTTCTCTGCCAACCAAGTGCTGATAATCAACATACAAGGTAGCGTACTCAAAAACACGCATGCTCTCTATTTGGGCAAGGTAGATTTTTCCCAGCCACTCGTCGTCGGCCGATTCTTCGTCGACGTATTCCTCAATAAATTGCTCAAAGGACTCCCTCACCTTTTCACCAGTCACATCCACAACTTTAGGAACTTCCACCGCTTTCCTTATCAGAGCGGGCATGGTTTGCTCACGTTCTCTTTCTCTGGCGGCGTTTTGCCCTTGCAGCGCGTCACTATACTGGATATTTGGGTTTCCACTTCCTGGTGAAGTGGCGGATCTGCCCAAAGAGGAAGATACTTGGGACGAATTAAGGAGTCTGGCGGCATCCGACGGAATGCTCCGTGGAGAAGACGCAAAGTTTGACATTATATCTGGATTTTGCGTTAGCGATTGTGGAAAAGAAAGTGTTGATAATTATGCTTTTGAAAGAAGGACAATAAAAAAGGAGGAGATGTGCTACGGTGCGGGTACCGACGCGTGTAATTTAATCCGAATTCGTAACGCGAAGGGGAAAAAAAAAAAAAAAGAAGCGAGTATCGCACCTCTACACTTCGATTATGTAATCAGATATACCATACGGACCCATAAGTCCTTAACATTTTATATGCCTGAATATATTCAATAGGCTGTGCCTCCCATCGATAAGAGTAATTACTGAAGATATTTTTTGTAATTGGACTGCAATATCGAAGTTGACCGCATACTGAATCTACATTTGAATACAAGATGTCCCGTTCATATACAAGATTAGCTTATTGTGGGGCCTTGGTGAATCTCAAGTAGGACTTGACCTTGTTGAAGTCACCGAACTTGGCCTTGGCATCCTCGTCGGAAACAGTTGGAGGAATGATGACATCAGCAGACTCGGTCCAGTTGATAGGGGTGACAACACCCTTGGCGTCAGCCAATTGTAAAGCGTCAATGACTCTCAAGACCTCAGCGGAGTTTCTACCGGTGGAGGCTGGGTAGGTCATTGTCAATCTGACCTTCTTGGATGGGTCGATGATAAAGACAGATCTCACAGTTGGAACCATCTTGTTCTGCATTTGCTCAAAGTCCTCTTCAGACAACATATCGTACTTGAAAGCAACCTCCTTGGTTGGGTCACCGATGATTGGGAAAGTGAAAGGCTCACCGTCAGTGATGTCTTCAATGTCCTTGATCCACTTGTTGTGACTCTCAACACCTTCGGTGGACAAACCAAACATGGTGACGTTACGCTTGGCGAACTCAGGAGCAAGCTTGGAGAAGGCACCCAACTCGGTAGTGCACACCGGGGTGAAGTCAGCAGGGTGGGAGAACAAAACAACCCACTTCTTGGACTTCTCAATGAAGTCGTGGAAGTCGACCTTACCCTTAGTAGTGTCGGCCTGGAAGTTTGGAGCAACAGAGCCAATTCTGATTCTTGGTTGGTCCTCCTTCTTGAAAGTGGAGTAGCGTTGACGCTGCAACAAGTTCAAGGCAGATGGTCTGGCCAATTGTCTGGTGGCAGAGATTGGCGCAACTTTGGCGATTTGGCTAAGCATAATGAATAGATTTCCGTGTGTTTGCTAGTTCTGCTGAAAAGTTATAGAGGAAGTCCGGATATTATATACCTCGCTCGGGCGATTCGATAGAGCACGTGACATGGAAAAATAACGAAATCCCCATTCCCGACCTCTCCTGTGTATTATTTATCCATAACACATAGATCTTCCATGTATTGTTTCATAAACCTTCTTGACTACAATGGGAATGGAATATCAAAAGAAGTTTTTTTTTTTTTTTTTTTTTTTTTTTTTTGTCTTTTTTTTTCAAACAAATGTTTAATAAGTAGAGTTTTTTTGAGTTACAAATTCCTATATATATATTGTGATGTACTGCTGTTTAAATTGGATGGCTGCAATTGGTTTGATGGCTGCTACCATATCATAGTTGTATGCATATTTATGCTTCTCCTGGATTTACCAAAGCTTTGCTTTTATGTGTGATTCCCACGTGTGTATGAATTTATAGTATCAAAAAAGCAAAAGTCGAGCTCTCCCAAATAGAGAATTTCTAGTAAAATATACGGGTGCAAGTTTTGGAAGAACTCCATCTATGTCTAACTTCTGCGAAACTCTTTACTCTAACACAATCTGACTTAAATTGTCCATTTGGCACAACTCTGTCTTCCTATTTACACTCGAACTTATACCAACAATTCGGAACTCCAACTTCGATAATCCAGTATTAATCTTGTTGATTACATAATCCGGACCCAATATAATAATCTTATCTCATTAAAACGTCATCGCATGGCTCCTATGAGTCAAACTTGGCCTGCTATATACATTAGGTGTCGGGAAGCATGTTAACATCAATCCACCCGAGGAAATCATCGTCTTGATGGTTGTTGTTGTTGAGCCACCCGTGCGACTGCTGCTGGAAGAAATTGTCCAATTGATCCGCAATCCCGGCTCCTCCCATACCATTGTAGTTGTAGTTTCCGTTGGCAGGTACACGTTCGCCAAAGTGGGATTCAAAACCAGGGCTTTGCCCTTGGCTGGTAATTCCTTCCAGCGGCTTCGCCGCTTGTTGTCCTTGCAAAGTCACTTGTGGCTGCTGACTGCTGGTGTCTAGATGTTGTCTTGGTAAAATCGGCAGCGCCTGCGAGAGCTCATTCCCGAAACCTGGAACAACTTCCGTTTGTTCGATGGTGTTTACGCCCCCCTCGACGTTGGAATACTTGACTGTGTCGGCGTCTTTTGTGCTGCCGGTGGCCTCTAACATAGCCAATGGTATACCATTGATCTCCAACGGTTTGCTCATACCATTGCCGCTAGCAATCTTTGCCTGGTTGAGTGCCTCGTCCGTTGGTACAAGTGTGGTAATGGTGGTACCGTTCGGCGTTGTGGTGGTCATTGCTTTAAAATCATCCTTCGTGATCTGGTTGTAGAAGGGAAGAGGTTGAGGTCTTCTGTTTTGAGGAATCAGCTCGTCTCTACCTTCCGGTTTAACCTTGACCACGTCTGTTTCCTGGTCCCCATCCTTTGATTTGCTGAGTAAGGTTCTGCGTCTTGCTTCGTGGATACTCCATACGAGGTCGTAGAACAATGACGCTGTCAAGTGCGATCTCATCTTGCTGATGATACTGCCCTCGGAGCTGAACCCTTCGTCCACGTTGAAAATCTCTGGATATGTGTAAAGCACGATATTCAAGTTCTCCAACACCTTTGCAGTTCTAGAAAGATCATTCTGCAAGTCTTTCCAAGACGACAATGTGTTTCTGTACAATCTATGCACCGTCACAATGGACTGCCTGGCACTGTCAACGTACTTATCGATCAAATATCTGGACAAGTGTAACTTGAAGAGCAAGAATGCCGCGTAAGTGATTGCTTGGCGAACATAGATGGGGAGTTCGATCAACGAGATCGAGTGATTGCTCACTAGCTGTGAAGAAATGGTAATGATTCTTGTGGATGCCAAATACGCAGTGCTAACGTATTTCACCTGGTCTTCTATCGGGGTTCCGGGCAAGAATGCAAAGCAGCAAATCATGAGTCGCAAGTAGAGGTAATATATCTCAATAGCCGAACCTTCCATAATGTTAAGTTTGAACTTAAGTCTCTCAAGCTCTCTGTCGAGAATATTTAACGAGGCAGCTCTGTTTGACGGCTCGAGAAGACCATCTGAACGTGTCACTGAAATACCCATGACATTGACGAGCTTGCACTGGAAAATAGAGAGCGAAATCAAGCATCTGAAGTTTGCTGGCAATGTGTCGTCGACACGAGCATTCTCAAGAAGGTAATCTGTAGTGTTGATGGAAGGGGGTAGACCTAAGGCCGAGGACCAGAATTGTTCACAGAAAAACACAGCTAGCCACGACCGCGTTCTCCACAAGTCTGAGTTTGGCCCAAGACTGGCCTGGTTGCGGCTGAATTCCTGGATGAACTCTCCACCACGATGGAGTCCCAACTGAAGTGCAAGATTTTTCGCCAAACCAACGAAACGGTATGAGCAGTCGTCCAAGACTTTCTCGTTAGGAAGGGGCCAGATGGAGAGAATAATTAATGCTTGCACCACGTGGGTAGATCTGGGTGTGCGTATCCAGCATGTTTCGATGGCTAGCTGCTTTATAAGGGAGGCCAAAGACATGTACAAGGTAGGCTCAGGTTCAGACAATGAGGCGGTCAGCATGACAGTCCAGAAGAGAAGCTGGGACCGAGAGTAGAGCTCTGTAGCTGAACGGGAGGTGAGGATGGGCAAGAATGGGAGGAACTTTTCCAAGAAACGATCATGAAGTTCATTGGCCTTTTCCAATGTAAGACGAACGTCGCCCAAGATAAATTCCGAATATGTGCGAGGTTGTTCCTTGACCTCTTCAGGGGAGTGACTAAGATTATCTAGGGTGTAACCGTCAGCGACGAGGGTGTTTGGGGAATTATCTGAGGAGTCAGGCTGGATCACCAGGTTAAGGTTTGTTATTGCGGTTTTGGCTGGGAGGGAGGCGTCATTTATCAGGGTATTTCCATGGTAGGATGGGTAAGAATGGGAAGGGGGAACGGAACCTGGGCCATGAAAGCCAGGAGACGAAGTGCCACCTGCGATTTGCTCCATTGCTGTAGTTGGGGTATTCTGAGTCAGACGGGCACGATGATTAGACAATGAGGGTCTTGAATGGTGGAGAGGCAGGGGAGCATGGGAATGAGAGCCAGCATTCTTGTTGAAGTTCATGTTGTGCTGATTCAAGGCCTGAGTCAAGAGATGCTCGTTTTTGCTAAGCATCTCGATCTTGGTCTTCAACTCCTCGACGTCCCCAATCAACATCTGGATCTGGGAGCCTTTCTTGGGCTTAAACTGAGGATCGATCTCACACTTTAACCCCATTTTGTTACACCTAGTACAAGGGTTGGGATAGTTTTCCGACGCGTTACACTTGATTTTGTGTTGGCGACAGAAAGTACAGGAGGTGACGGGTCTGGACTGTTTGGAGGAGTGCAGCCCTTGATCGTGACTATCAAGATGGGAAGAAGAACTCTGGGGCGAAGTAGGCGGGGAAGTTCTTTGATGTTTTGCAAAATAGTCACCGGGTAAGGACTTTCTTTTACTGCCGATGGTAGGAGAGGGCGTCAGCATCAGCGATGTAGGTTTGGGTAGGATGGACTTTATACGAGATTTGTCCATAATTGTGTAATGTTGATTAGTTTGGCAAAGGGGCGTTTGTGAGAAATATATAGCCTCTTAATAATATATAATGGATTCCTGTATGTTGGCGAGGGTGATTCAAAAGAAGCCGAGTCTTTAACTGGGAGGAATAGGACAAAGGTAGGGGGAGTATTTTGGATTGAGTTTGTGGATTATTCTTTTTCTTTTTCGATCTTTTTTTTTTTTTTTTTTTTTTTATTCGATCGAGTGCGTAGGAAGAGAGCGTGTTGAGACGGAATTTAACGGCCGAATTAGCGGGGCGGCAGACTTGGACCGTAGGAAGAAAAGGGAAAAAAAATAGTAGTTGTGAATCTCAATGTCGTCAACAACAAAAAAAGAAGAATGACGGATAATCAAGGGAAATCTTGAAAACAAAAATGCAAGATGCTCGAGATCTTGTAGAAAAAAGTTTCTCTTCCTTTTTTTTTTTTTTTTTTTTTTTTTTTTTTTTTTTTCACTCAAGCCGATCTGCTCTGGGGAATTACAGCCATACACGTATTGGCATGGGTTACCCGGATGCAGATGAAAAAGATAATTCTCGACATGCAGTCTTTTACTACCAGAAATGGAAGGAGCCGCATATTTCCCCGGTGATGGTTTAGATAATTCTACGGACACGGATGGAATTTTTTTAATGACTCGTTTATCAATGGCAATGGGCTAGACCTCGCAAGTCAGTTGCACTAAAATTTTACGTTTTATATTTTTCAGCCGAAAATTTTTACGTGTACGTTTTTTGAATGCATTGTAGTAGGTCATTCTTCCGGAGTCTCGAATAAACGTGACTCACGAGCGAAAACCGCACAGAACCGCCCCCATACTAGCAAGGCACATATAGTCGGCAAAAATATGTTGCTTCTATAAAAGAATATAAATATATTTATATAAAATAATAATAATAAGATTAATAATAAAAAAGAAAGTAAAAGAAAGTAAAAGAAAAAAAAAAAAAAAAAAAGAAAAAAAAAGTATTCAAAAATTTTCGGTCTTCTCGTACAGCCGGTCCAGGGGCGTTTCACTTAAGCGAGAAGAATGGTATGTGCCATACGAGTCGAATGCAATATTATCTAAAAAATCTCCGGAATCCACTACCAACCCGTTGTATTACGTCAATTATGATAGCAATGGCTGGAACCTTTCATGAAACACCTTAAGCCACGAGAAAGCTGAAGATAATACCACGGCATCTTCTGAAAAGAAGAAAAAATTTCATAGATTTCAATAAAATGAAGTATGCATTGTCCTTGGCGCAAAATCAATTGTCAATGCTCTCTGGCTTAAAACAATGCGCGCACAGGCTCGTCCGCTAGTGCCACAACAAAATCCTTCAGTATACCATGCGGCAAAATCAATAGCCAAGACCTTTCGTCAACAATGCTTACATAATCGACTACAATTTTCCATTTTCTCAAAATCTTCAACCTGTCACTAAATAATTTGCCCAAGATTCATCCTGTACGCAGCAACGCCTACAAGCGAATTGCCACAACAATCATAAATATGCCTGCAATGGGCTACGACTCGTCTTCTTCCGTTTTCGGATCTCCAATACCATCTTCGTAAATCGCAAAGATACACTCACTTTCCGGTAGACACGGACTGTCGTATATCTTGCACACTCTCTGTTCTCCCCTACCTTTTCTCAACGACAACCTGGTAGTAGACGAATGGGCAATGATGTTACCGCCAATAGGCTTTTTCGGGTCTGGGTTAAACATGGCTGCACCATCCACCTGAGCCACAACTTGGTTTGTGATTACCACAGCAATGCCGAATTCGTCTGCCAACCGCTGGAGAGTCCTCATAAACTTCGCCACGTGTGTCTGTCTCGCAGAAAGTTCTCCACGGCCCGAATAGTCGGTTCGGTACAACGACATGATGGAGTCCACCACCAAGAGAGAAAACCGTGATTCCGACATCATCTGCGCCGCCTGGTGCAAAAGCTGGAACTGGTGTTCAGCGTTGTACGCACGTGCGTACGCCACGTTGTCAAGACAGTCGTCAGGGCTCAATCCGTACCGCTGGGCGATCGACACCAAACGAACCGGTCTGAAGGTGCCTTCAGTGTCGATGTAGAGGCACTTCCCCTCGCCACCACCCATGTCGATGGGCAACTGGCAGGTGATGGCCAACGTGTGGCAGATCTGCGACTTTCCTGTTCTAAACTCCCCGAACAACTCGGTGATGGACCCAGTCTCTATGCCTCCTCCGAGCAACGTATCCAACTGCTTGGAGCCTGTAGTGAGGCAGATGAGCTCTGAACGCCTGCTGTGGTACTCAGACGCGGTGGTGAACCCCATGGGCACCAACCTTGCCGCTTCCTGACTCACACGGTCAGCTTTTGCCTCAGAGATACCTCTGACTGTGAGCAACGCCTTCTTTGGTGCGTACGCTACACTCTCCACCGTGTGATACCCTTCCAGCTTCAATTTCTTGATGTCTCCTGAAGAGATCCCGTTTCCTTCGAGCTGCTCTATAAGCAAAGGGCCCGCAGTCTCATCAACATCCTCGGCGTTCTCTGACATTGGAGTGTTTGATACGTTTGATACGTTTGGTGGTTTGAGTTAGTAGTAAATCACTGGATCGTGTTGAGCGATGGAAAGATGACGCGTGCGCAGATGTAAACACGCGCGACCGGTGGCGAAAACACCACTGCTAAATCGGGCAAGTAGAACATTCGTATCCTAAAGTACTCTCCACACTGAGACCTAAGCTAAACTCCATCCCTCAATAATGACTGCCAAAACTCCCTGCTGCTTGGAGCTTTACATGTTTATTTATGAGGCTACCCACCTACTCATGTCTACATCACGTGACCAGACCCTTGACAAAGAGTATATATATGTATATATAGTCTTGTTGTATGTTTCTAGCATTCCAAAAAAAAAAAAAAAAAAACACACAGCATCATTCTTTATTCTGTTTTTATGAATTTTTGTGTGCAAATCATATAAGTAGAGTGGATATAGTGAAGCTAGTAAATCTGGTGAACGCGTCTGGTACCGCGATTTATTCAGGACATCGCCAACAACCACATTCAATTAGCCATTCCATCATGCTGTTGAAGATTCCAGCATTCATAGACGGCAATTCGTTGGTCCATTACCATGAAGCTACAAATCGCTTCATAGCGTCCAACTCTGATGGTCTTATCAAGATCTTTGACGCTGATGACCAGGACTCTGAACCCGTTTCCGTGGACGCTCCTGAAAACATCACCTCCATCTCCTCCTACGCCAGCAAGGTATTGTTCACGAATACTGACGGAATATTGGCTTTACTTGAATTGTCAGCAGATGTTTCTGGTGACGAGGTAGCCAAAGCTATCTATAAATGCGACCTTCCGCTCCGTGGATGCACTTTCGTCAACGAAGGAAAACGGATTGTTTGCGCTGGCGACTCCACTGACCTCGTGGTGATCGATGCACTGGATTTCACCGTTTCCAAAGTGGCTCTCGCTGACCAGGCAGTCAGCGTGGCCTACAACGCTCAAGGGGAGCTTGTTAGTATAGGCCTTTCCAGCGGAGACGTCCACGTGTACTCCGTGATCAATGAGCACCCAACACTCGTGGAGAAGCTTCCTCTGGTGATGCCTCCAAAAGAGATGTCTTCTATTGACGTCATCGATTATACAGATCAACACGCCGAGGAACTAGTGGCCACTGACCCAGTATGGTCAAAGGACGGTGAGTCGCTTTTCGTGCCCTCTTCGGATGGCCGTATCAAGAAGCTTGCACGGTCCGACTGGAAAGAAGTTTCAGAGTTTAAGCCCTTGGCTCAAAACTTGACATCTTTCGTGGTATCCTCGAACGGAAGCTTTCTCATTCTGCTCTGCAAAGATGGCTCCATCCACATCTTCGACATCGAGAGCCCCAATGCTCCGCTTGAATCCCTTAAGATTACCGACGTCTCCGAGGGGCTTGTACCTATTAATATTGCTGCCAGCGAGAACCATCTTTTTGTCGGCACGACGGCAGGCGAGCTCCACTCGTTTGATATCAGCCAGAAGCTAAAGGCCAAAAGCTCCAAGTCAAATAACGTCCGCTCAGAGGTGCGGTCGTTGTTCCTTGACGAAGCAGACGAATCAAATGACGAAGATGACGAGCCGATCCCGGTGAATGGACATGCCCGTTCAGGTACCGAAAAGAGGAAATTCCACAACTTGGATGACTCTCACATTATTGACGAAGACGACGACGACGAAGAGGAAGACGACGACCACCCGGACCCTGAGGCGGTCTACCATAACAAAAGCGTCGACGATTTCCTTCAGGATAGGCGCAAACGTCAAAGACACCATCTGTCGAGAGAACCCACACCTGTCCGCCAGCAACCGGTTGAACAGGACATTTTGCCGTACACTCCTGGGTCTACACCGTGGGTCAAGTCTGTCAACTCGTCCACGAGTGCCACCAAAAGACGCTATCTTTTCATGAACTCGATTGGCTACGCATGGTCTGTTCAGAACGCCTCGGTGGAATCTCCGGAAAATCAGCAGAGCATTACGGTGACGTTCTTTGACAGATCCACCAACAAAGACTATCATTTCATCGACTTCAACCGGTTCGACTTGTGTTCGTTGAACAAGAGAGGAATCTTGCTCGCTAACTCTGGCTACAAAAGCGACTCCCGTCTACCTGAAAGCGGTAAGGTGTATTACCGCCACCATGCCACCACAAACGACTCGTGGGAACGAAACGTGCCGCTTCTTCCAGGCGAATACCTCACGTCTGTTTGCCTCACGTGCAACAACACTACAAACTCTGGAGACTCTTTGATCGTTGTTGGATCAAACCTAGGGTATACTCGGTTCTTCAATCTCTACGGTCTCTGCACGAACATCATCAAGATGGAGCCCGTGGTGACGATGATCTCATCGCCAATGTCCACCGTTTTTGTCATTAACAGGGCAGCTATTGGCCACTACAATTACTCTATCATCGATGCCGACGATGACTACAAATTCATACAACAGGCAGCACCGATTCTGTTGAAAGAGAGCGGGAAGTACCCGCTTCTCAAGGGCATCTTCTTCAATGAGAGCTCCGATCCTTGCATTGTGGCAGGATTCGATGACTCGTTGACCATTTTGTCTCATTGGAGAGAGACGGGCAATGCGAGATGGGTTCCTGTTCTCAGCTGCGGAGAGGTTGTGAGGGACTACGGGCTTTCTGAATCGAAGAAAAATTGGAAAGCTTGGCCTCTCGGAGTCACAGAGGACAAGTTTAACTGCTTGATCTTGAAAAATAACGACAATTACCCCGGATTCCCGTTGTCATTGCCGATCGAGTTAGAAGTGAAGTTGCCCGTGAAAAGCTTCAAGTACTTGCAGCGCAAGAAGGAGCACAGCAACGAACTAGAGGAGGATGAAGGGGATGAGGACGACGAAGAGACCAAGATCCAAAAGACAAGAGAGGAAGACCCGGAGGAGATCTTCTTGAGAGCATCCACTTTTGGCAAGCTCCTTACGTCCAGTGTGAACGAGCAAGAGGACCAGGATGAACAGATGGAGAGATTGAATGACTACAGTGTCATGTTCGACAAGGCGTTACTCAAGTTATTTGCCAGTGCATGTCAGGAGTCACGACTTAACAAAGCACTCAGCGTGATCAAGCTCGTCAAGAACGATAAGGCGTTGGTTGCAGCGTCCAAGATCGCCGAGAGGTTTGAGTACGTGAACCTTGCCCGCAAAATAGGTAAGCTCCGGGAGGATTTGCATGACATGGAGGAGGGGGAATAAGTAATAACTCGAATACTGGAAAAGTACAAAACAAGTAATAACACAAAAAGAAGTACAAAATGCGTAGATAGCAAGCTATAAAGTTATTGAAGATATATACAAATGGAGGGGTGTTTTTGTAGGAGGAGTGGGAGGAGCAGTTCAAAATTGCTTCTTCACGAAGTGGTAAATCATTGGGGTCAACCACAAAGCACCGGCGATGTAACCGGCAAGCTTCAAGTTGGTGTATGAGAGCTCCTCTTGCATGCGCTTCTCTTCATCGGATGGTTGAGCACCTGGACCAGCGTACATTGTGTATTTAATGGATGGGGTGTTTTAGTTGGTGGTGTAGAGACCAGTATGTTTTTTTGCGTTGAATGAGAAAAATTCTCCGCGGCCTCCAATGCACGTGATCTGGAGTTGAGGTGCACTCACCGAGATCAGAGACAGACAGAGAGATAGAGGATACCATAGACTCAGAAGCATGACCTCGATTAAACCTTTCCAAATGAACGACCTTTTCCGGCTCAATCCGGTAAATCTCGATCCATTCACCGAAAACTTCAATCTCCTGTTTTACTTTCAGTACGTGACGGAGTGGCCAGATCTCTTCTTCAAGTCAGTGGCTCCAGTGCCTGAATGGGCTCCCGAGATCAGTGGGTACATGATGGGGAAAACCGAGGGTAAAATGAGCAAAATGGAGTGGCATACACATATCACGGCTGTTACCATCAGTCGGGACTACCGCAGATTAGGACTAGCGTCTGATCTATGCCGACACCTCGAGAAGATTACGTCACAAGAACCGTACCTGACACTCTTTGTGGATTTGTTCGTGAGAGTCACCAATAGCGTTGCTCGTCAGCTATACGAGAAGCTCGGTTACTCCGTATATCGCCGGGTAATTGGTTACTACGGACTGACGTACCCTACGGACCGAAATCACGTTGACGACCTGATCGATGGGTTTGACATGAGAAAAGCATTGCCACGTGACGTCAACAAGGAGACCGTGAGGGAAAACGGCGACAAGGTCTACGTGTTGCCTCGAGAGGTGGCATTTTGACTGTGATGTGGTCGTCCTGTGTAGAGGATAATACCATTACCAGCGCTTACGGTTGCATGCAGTCGCATATGACCGTGGTTTGTTCTGCGTGCGATGGGCATGGAAGTGCGGTATTGAAGAAGGTATTTGGAAGTATGGTATTTAAATATGTATTTGGAAGTATGTGTTTAGGAGTATTTGGGGGTGTTAGAGTACTGCAATTGGAGTAATGCACTGAGAGTTAGTATCCATTTAATATGGAATATTCTGTATTGGCTCTGGGACATTGAAGGGTGCTTACATGGACACGAATTCAAAATTACAGAAATCGGAACTCCGACTTCACCCAAATGTCTGACTACAAACACCGCATTGACAAGAACAACAATAACATGTATGATGTTATCAGTGGTAACTTGTGCGCGAAGGTCTTCTCTGCTGTGTATGACCAATTCCTCCCTCGCCACGGGTCCATCTGGGACCACACCCAGACATCCCGCATCATGACAAACCCTGCGTAGCTACTTGCTCGTTGCTCTGGATATAACAGTAGAGGCACTTTTACAACTACTTCTTTTTCCTTCACCCCATATTCCTCAATTGATATAATCTCCAATTGATAAACATAATCAATGTCAAAACCTGCTTCGCTTGCGCAACGATTATCAAAGAGGGATGGCATCGCCAGTCCCTCCTCCAGGTCCAGCTCAAGGGCCCGTACGCCTATGCCCGATGGCGAGGAAAATGGTGCTCTAGACGTGAGTTTCCTGTCAATTGAGCAGCTTCTTTCGACGAAGCTCGAATCATTACAATCCATTCTCTTGCAAAATGAGACCGAAGACCAGGAGAACAGAGACTCCATGGTAGCTAATGCCCAGGACTACCGTGAGAAGCACATCGGCGAAATGAACAAAATGAGAATCCAATCTGAGAGCACCACCATCAACGATATCATCGAGTCACTTCTCAAGTCCCGACTGGACGTGTCGTCGCAGTCCAGAGAGCTCCTTCTTGCCCAGCTCTACAAACTAGTGGTGATCAAGCCACTTGGCATATTTAACGACGAGAACATCGGAACCCCTAACCACGTCAGCGAAGAGCGAGTGCTGGAATTGGTGAAGATCTTTAACGCAAGAGACTTTAGGTCTCCTGGTGAGTTCATTCTTCTCTACAGATGCGTGGTGAGCATACTAGCGAGCGACCTAGAAGACTTTGGGGAGATTGTCTCCACAGACTTCCTCGGCTCGCTCGCTCTGTTGATCACCGACCCACCTTCTTCCTTTGTCACCAACCAAAATAAGGCCGACTTGGTCACTGGCTACTCATCGTTGATGCTCGTGCTACACGCAGACTCTTCGGCCTTTGGCATTGACGAAAAAGTGAAGTGGCTCTTAGAATATGCCCAGGGCTACGTTGAAAGCAGTATCACACTCACCAAACAGTTGGACTCAGGTGACCGTGAGTACTCTACGTTGATGAACGAAAGTGACGACAAGAGACTTCTTAGCGAGCAAGAATCCAACGTCAATGCCGAGGCTAACATTGCCATTTCTGCTCTCCATTCCATGGCCACTCTCATGACTTTGCTCAAGCGGGGGACATACTTGAACGAGCTTCTCTCCACCGTTGCTACCGAATTAGTGGATATCATCGACAATGACGTCAACATCGAGATTGCAAAGGCTGGTGCCCGCGTCTTGGCTTTATGTTACGAGCTGTATACCTACGAGGGCGGCGATGTTGATCCGGAGGACATAGATGAAGAATTCAACTACGACTCACCCTACTACGAGCAGGAGTCCTTGTTGGCCATTTGCAACAGACTATCCAATATTTCCTCGAAGAAGGTCGGAAAGAAGGACAAGAAGGAAACACACACCGTGTTCAGCCAGCTTGCCAACACCATCAGACACTACACAAACCCCGAACTGCGGGAGGAACTCTATAAGAAGTCGGTCAGAGGACATGAGCTTTCCAGTGATTCCGTGAGTACCACCACGGTCAAGCTTTCGAGATCGAAAATATTGAGCATCAACTCGTGGTTCTTATACTTTAGGCTCTTGAGCTTGAAGTGGTGTTTTGGGTTTGGTTTGCACGACCAGCTTGTGCATAATGACGATATCCGGTCCATTCTCAAAGAGCCAATGACCGTTTATCAAGAGAAGTATGGATTTGGCGATGAAGAGTATCTGGCACAAGGTAATGGGTATGGTCGTGATGCTCTAACGGACTCGGAGCGATTTGCAAGGGCAGAAAAGAAACGTGATGCAGATATCAAGAAGGCGCGTGTTAAGAAGATCACCACGGAGCTCGAGGACCTAGGGCTAAAAGAGTGAATAGAAAATACTAATTGTTAATTTCTTTGTATTAGGAAGGTGGTCATTTGCGTAAATCTTGCAAAGTGAACTCAACGCCAGCTGGAGTTGAAGAGTCTATGGTGACTTTCGACATATCGTCAATCACGTAGGAGGCACCTGCATCAAGAAGGACGTCTGGCGAAAAGGTTGTTGCAATGCCGACAACCTGAAAACCAGCAGCCACACCAGCACGAATTCCAGTTGGTGCGTCTTCGAAAACGACGGCAGAGGATTCTCTAGTGAGTCGGTTGATTTTGTGGAGACGTTCAGCGGCAGTCCTATAGCCCTCAGGGTCGGGTTTTCCCTCGGTGACATCGTTAGCAGTGATGAATACTAGAGGCTGGTCGATGGCTGGAGCAAACAACTTTGAAAACCAGCCGTAGGCGAAATCTCTAGTTCCAGAGGTGACGATAGCCCAGGAATTGTTGCCCAGGTCGTTCAACTGCTTGAGAAGTTTCAGAGCACCTTTCACCTCAATGGCCAAATGGCCAAACTCGGTAACAATGGCAGCTTCGAAAGCACTTATAGCTTCAGGAGATGCATCACGGTAAGGAAAGAACCTTCTGAAAGTTTCTAGCGTTCTTGAGCCATGAGAAGATTGAAGGAATACCTCAGGATCGATTTTAGACCCAGGGTGTTTCTCGTTATGGATGGCCACCACCTTATGCCATGTCTGTTCGACGGAAGGTGTGGAATTGACAAGGGTACCGTCAAGGTCGAATAAGAGGAAATCAGCTTTGATTTGGGTCATGATGGGGAGTTCATTCTAGGCCAAGCACCGAAGGAAAAAACCTGGCCTTCTTATACCTCCACATTTTTTCTCCCCCACTATTGCCCCCACTTTTTTTTCCCCCACTTTAGACTCGCGTCGCCGTTAAACAGCGGGGCGGGCAGTTACTTATATGATATAAAAAGTGAAGGGAGAATATTAGTATTGTTTATTACAAGAAAAATGTTGAAAAGTCTGAAGCTTTGGAAATATATTTTTTATGTAAGTCTTTTATGTTAGGAAGGTGAAGTTTACGAGGATGAGTTATCGCTGAGAATTGCAACATCGATGCCATCAGGTGGTGCTTTTACAAATTGTGACTTTCAAAAATCACCATCATCATTTACGAACTTGAAAATGTAATATCAGTATTGATTTTGACTGACCAAATAGCCTTGACAATCGAAGGTTTTTCGAAAAATAGGATATTTTTAGATCATCGCTGGCACACCTGATTAAAACGCCTTATATGCGTTGCAACCACCACGCGGGGCACTGTAGATCAGAGCAAAAAAAAAAACAGGCAGTTAAAAAAAAAAAAAAAAAAAAAAAAAAAAAAAAAAAAAAAAAAAAAAAAAAAAAAAAAAAAAAAAAAAGAAAAATATATATATATATATATATAAAGGGAGCGAAAGAGAGAATAGAAGACCATCACAAATCCTTCAAAGACATCCAAAATATCTTGGGCCTTTATAGGCCAGTTCATAGATTCCAATAGTAAGGGCTTCTTTTGGTATGCATGGAACATCGCGCACGTGCTGATAGCGCCTGGTCTAAAGTTTTAAAAAGGATCTTCAATCAAGAGCACGAATGCACTCTGGAATCGTGTTCATAGGCATATTGTGCCTCGTGAGCTTTGGGATACAACTACTACCGGTGATCTCAGTCCCCATAACGGGAGAGAAGCTCCACTATAACATCAGTTTCTCCACAAACAACAACATCACCTTTGGTGTGCTTGGAGTGTGCAACTTGGTCTCCCATAAGTGCTCGGGCGTCAGCGTCGGCTACCCATTTAAAGACTCCATCACAGACCGAGTTCCAGAATACTCAGAGGATATTGACTCTATATCGAGCATCAACCTTCCGTCAGGCGCCACCCACCTGATCTCCAAGCTACTCGTGGTGCATATCCTCGCCTTCTTCTTCACCAGCGTACTAACGTTGGAGAGCATCATTGTGGCACTTATAACATACGTCGATGACAAACAACCAAAAGAAAAGCTACGGAATGCGCTAGCGAAGGTCACGTCCCGAGTATCCGACGCCCACAGCCCAGACGGGGACTCTGACCCTATAGATATGGAGCTTGATGCTCCAAAGAAACGTGACATCACTCCACACTTGAACTGGATGCTCCTCATGGCGGGTCTCTCCTTTCTTCTGACACTCTTGGCCTTTTTGGCCGACCTCATCCTCTTCATCCCGAGACTCACGTACCTAGGTTGGATCCAGCTCTTGCCCGTATCGCTAATGACGCTTAACGCCTCGCTTCTATGTTTCATCAAGCGCTCCATTCTGTCGAGACGCCACCTCGAGGAAGACTATCGCGGTAACAACAACGACATGCGCTCGCGGGGCGTTCTTCCTCCGTGGGTAGACGACTCTGCTTCCGACGACGGCTTCTATGTCTACACCAACGGCTTCTATGGTGGCGATGATGACGACCTCGAGGACCGCTATTCTCGCCGTCAAAGAGCTTCTGACTCTCTACCGTCCGTTCACTCCGTGCAGTCTGAGCCCCACGAGCTGATAGAACTACGGCAGATGTAACTACGCCGAAATCTGAGAATTGCTGTACTTATTGTCTAGTAATCCAGGGGGATTGTCTAGTACGCCCGAGGGTGCTTGTCCTCGCCGTCAGAATCGTGCCCGTTGGTAGTCTTGTTGTCCCCATTGTCGAGATAGGGTTTCTCGCCGAGCACGGTGATCCTGAAATGGTGGCGTGCGGACGTCTCTTGGTTGAGAAAGTCCAAAGTGGCAGTGTGGGCCAAGAACCGGTTGTCCCACACAATCACAGATCTCGAGTCAGTGCCCTTGTGGAGGGCTCTGACCTGGAACTCCGGGTTGTTGAGACAATGGTCCTCCAAGAAGTTCAAGATGGCTGCAGACTCGCTGTGCTTGAGTCCCTTGATACTCTGGATGAAATTCCTCGAGTAAAACAAACTCTTCTCACCGGTGACTGGGTGCGTCCGCACAAGAGGGTGCTCAGTGTAGCACACCTCCTTCACCTTGGCAAACTGGCTCCTTAGCGCAGCGTACTTGTGCTGGTACACATTGGAGTGAACCACCGTCAATGTCTCGAAGAACTTTTGCAATGGCGGTGACAATCTCTTGTACGCCTCTCTGAAGTCAACAAAAACAGTGTCTCCGCCGGACTCTGGGGCCTCCAACGCCACAAAGAAGGAGAAGGACGATGGATACTCCTCGAAGCTGATATCCGAGTGCCAGCGGAAGGCGCTTGTATCGTTGGAGAATTGGTGTTGCCATCTGGAGGGACCGCCTGCTTTGCGGAACGTCACAAGCAACTCGGGTTGATTCTCAGCCGAGTACGCCACAGGGTGGATGTGCAACGGTCCGAAATATCTTCCAAAGTCCCTGGCGAACTTGGGCCCTTTGTCCCTAAAATCTTGGTTTCTGAAGATCACCAAGCCTCTGGTCTCCAAGAGTAAGGCCAAGTCGTTCTTGCCAGCATCGTCAAGCTCACTGAGCTGGATTCCGTCGACTTCGGTGCCCAAGTTTGGCGACAAGTCGAATGTCTTAGCCTTGGATCCCTCTTTGAAGAGATTCCGGAACTCAGGGTCCCCCAAATGGCCCTTATCGTTCTTGGCATGGTCAGGGTTTTTTTGGTTGTTGTAAGTACCGGCTTCCTCGAGGGTGGTTTTGTGTAAGAACTCTGGGTACTTGATCTTGGCTTTCTCTGTCTCCACCTCCTTTACTGTGTCTAAGTCTCCTTGAGCGAACTTCTTTTGAAGCACTGCGAGGTATTGTGGGTCATCTATCTCTGCCCCTGAGGGTCTCCAGTAAGTAACCATGATTTGTGGTAGTGAGGATTATGAGAATTCCTCATTATCTATGTATATTTATATTTGCAAGATTGTGCCTAATCTCTCTGTTACGCAATTTTGGTTGCAAAATTCAAACGAGCCACACATTTGTGCAAATGTGGCTGCGAATTTGTGAATATATGCAAGACACCTTACATTGTGATGTGATTTCCGTAATTCCCCACACAAAAAGTAAGCCCTGTGAAAACACCCCCTGATTTTTTTGCATATCAACTTTCGTTAAGGTGAAGATATTCGAGGCATGCTAACTCGTATTAACCTGTGATTGGCTCGTCAAATTCAACTCCCAACTCATTGTAGAGACGTCTCATAAGCGAAAGAATCTTCTCAGACACAACAAGGTCGTTTTTCTCAACCAAGAACCTGAAAAGCTGGTTGAGTTGCACAGCCTTCATGGTAGGTGAATCGTCCTGTGCACGCTGAATGTGGTGAAGACGGAGAATTACCTGCTCGGCGTATTCGGAAAGTAGCTCGGCGGAGTTAGTTCTCAGGGCCAACCTTATAAATTGGGACAAGTCATATGAATTGTCGATAACGTTGGAGAGGATGAGCTCAAAAGCATCCGCGTCTAGCCCAAAGCGGAGAAACAATACCTTGAATGGCGCTATGTCGGCCAAGATCTCTGCCTTGGTCAACTTAGCCTGCTGCACCTTCCGCATGTACACCGAGATAAACTTCTTGAACGTCTCACGAGAGGGGCTTGTATCCCGTGAATGGATGAGAATTTGCATTAGTTCAGACGCCGCAGTTCTATGGCTGCTCTCCAATAGGAAGAGCGCAACCTTATCCACAATGTAGGGATCAAGTGTATGCAAGCAGTCGGGGAAATGGGTCATGAGAGACCCGTGAACACAGTCGATGAAGGTTTGTCTCTTCTCAACTGACTGCGACGCTTCCACGTCATTGAGAAGGAGGAGAAGGAGACCGTCCACCAGCCGCGAGTCAACCTTCTCCCAGTGGTTCGAGAGGTACAGCACGATATGGGCGTACTTCTGGAAATCAGACGCCACCGCCGATGTCATCACCAACAGAGCCACGACGTTCTCGATGGGTATGGTGGGCTCGCTGCGTGTGCACGCATCGAAGAATTTCAGAGTGTTTTCTGCACTTGTGAGGGAGTCTGGATCTAGGATCTCGGCAATGGCACGGTCGGTGCGCTCGGAGGTGAATGCATTGAGGATATTAGGTTGAGAAATGTCAGCAAGATCCTGTTCGAGCAGCTTAAGCTCATTGACCCACGAGAGAGCCATCTTTGTGAAGCGGAGGTTGGTGCTCTTGGCCTCCCCTTTGCAAACTGGTGTGTACTTCGTGTTGCCGGCCAAATTACCGTTTTCTGAGAGAATGCACACGAGAAGATCTTCGAAGGTGGGATAAAGAAACACTTCACAGATGTCTTGGGGCCTGACGATGCTTTCTCTTAGACGGGGAACTGGTGATAAGTCTGGCACATTGGGAATGGCGGTGCGGTCTTCCTCTGTGATGTTGATGTTTCCTAACCACAAGTTTGGTTCTTCGCTTCTGGCACGTGCGGTCTGGACGAATCTTCGAGCTACTTGAACTCTAGTCCGTGTGGACGCGAGACGATGTGGGAGCTTCAACATTGTGGGGGGTGTTGGCTTCTTTTCCGGGGCTTCTCAGTGAAAAAAATCAATAGGAAAAGATGAAAAATTCAGTGCGAAAACGACCTCCACTGTTGCATACTGCGAACAAAGACAGAATGTTCCTGGATGAGAAGTATTGTTTGCTTGTATTGAACCGAATTATCGTTCCAAGTCTCAGATAGACAAGTGTAAGTGATGAAACCACGATGGAACCAGCCTGAAACCAGCCTGGAACCAGCCTGAAACCAATGAACCTTGATCTTCACACCCGTAGTATGGGTTCTCCTACCGTATGCTCTTCATCCAGCTTTTCCTCCTAGGAATTGTCTTGGCCTTTCACGATCTCCAGAATGACTTTGATTTTGCTTTTGCTCACCTCAAAGACGTCCTGGAGTCAGTGTCTCTCTCTCAGTGCAGTCGTTCCGCCGTGGAGAGACTCGTGTTACAGTGCTCCACAGGTGGCGTCGAGAGCGTCACGGCAGGTCTCCGGACAGACGCGGCGGTGAAGCTTTCTATTTGCGAGTTCCAAGAGGCTGGCGTGGACTTCCCCACAGCATGCCATGGCTTAAAGGAAGACATGGAGGTGTACAGTTGTATCGGACAGTTGCGACAGTCATCGCAGCATTGGACAACATACTCAGGCAATTTCCAGAAGATCAACAGTATTTGTCACGAGTCTGCCATGCCGTTTTTCAAGGAGCACCTCGTGGATCTCTTTCTCAATGTGACACAGGCGTACCGTGGGTTCTACGACCAGGTGCAGTTCTCAGCACCAGAGGTCAGACAGTACTTTGACGATTTGCACGAGCAGCTTCACAGCTTAAGAGAGCTTGTGGAAGAGACAGTAGCCACACATAGGCACCAAAATAACGATATCAGGCAGGCCGGAGCCGAACTCAGACATGATTTGGCACGTGAGCAGGGTGCAGCAATAGCACACAATGACGCAACCATGGCCCGTTTGCAACAAATGCAGGGTGCCACCGAGCAGTATCTCGTTGATATCACTGCTCAGTTGCGCAGACACTACGATGAGCAGGTTCTCTATGGAGCCGATAGTGCTAGGCAACAAATGGATTTGCAGGATTTGGTGTTGCAGAGACAAGTGGGGTTGGCTAGAGCCATGGATGTCTTAGCAGGAACTTTGGATAGTGTTCAAGACGTTTCAGATGATATCAAGTCATCGATACTGTCTACGGCAGACTATGGTCAAGAGGCACACCTTAGAATACGCTACCTTGCATCGGATGTGGATGCACTAGTACAAGATATGGAGACTGCACACACAATATCGGGAGAGCTTATTGGTGATTCTGAGCATCGGCTCAGGCTGTTTGCTGAATTATTAACATTCGAGGGAGACCAGTTTGCAGCAAGAGCTCGAGGCGTTCACTCGGGAGTGATGGAGGCACTTTGGAAAATTACTAGTGGATTAGGGCAAGTGAGAGACGGTACAAGTGAGGTGGTGGTTTCCGTGGAGCGAATGCGACGAATGCAGCAAGGATGGCTACTTTTCGTGGTTTCTTTTCTCGCAAACCCCATAGTGCAAGTATTGGGCATCTGTGCTATGTTGTTTTTGATTGTGGCCCGTCGCGTTCTCAGTACTCATCCTGTGTGGCCGTTTACAATGGGACTAGTGGCGTCAGTTTTTGTACGGTGGTTCTTGATAGGAGCTTTCGCGTAGGGCGCGCAACCCCACAATTCGGACTTTTCGGCCCTTCTGCTACATTGTCTTTGTGCTACCTATTCCACCACTAGAGGATTTGGCTCATATGCACTGGAAAAAATGGATCTATGCAGCAACTATAAAGCTTGGGTTGCCAGGCGAAGTCCCCCCACCTCAGCCCATCGATCCTGTCATCTACCACAACATGTTCACATACGCTCATCTCATTGACATCACTTACTGCATTGACCGGTTTCACGGTATCGGCGAGCCATTCGAATGTGACCTTGAGTGTTCGTCACGGTTTCAGAACGTGTCGTTGGTGCACCAGTGGCACTTCGATGATTCTGTGTGTGGATACATTGCCTCCACTAGAAGTGATATCTTCCACTACCATACCGTCCCAGAGTTGGCCCGAGCGAAGAAGACCATCATAGTGGCTATTCGTGGAACTCGATCTCTCCATGACACCGTGACAGACTTGCAGGTGGCGATGGTCCCATATGGAGGGGTCCACCAGAGACTACCGCCGTGCGGAGCCGACTGTAAGGTTCATCTGGGGTTTCTGCGGTACTATGAGGCTACGCTAGCAGCCGTGGAGCCGTACCTTCTTGAGCAGTTACGCGATATCGGCTCCGACGATTATGAGCTTGTTCTTTTGGGCCATTCTATGGGCGGGTCCGTGGCGCTACTTCTTGCACTTTACTGTCTCGAGCACGGCTTCGACAAAGTCTCACTAGTCACTATGGGCCAGCCACTCACGGGGAACAAGCCGTTTGTCTCGTGGGCCGACTCTGTGCTTGGCAGTACCCAGCCACTCGAGCATTCCTCGTTTGACCGGAAATTCATCCGAGTTCTTCACAAAGACGATATTGTCACTCAGGTGCCAATGCACGGTACCGATGTCTTTGACGTTTACCATGCTTTCGATAACCAGATTTATGTGAATAGTACGGGACGGACGGTGGAGCCTGGACTCGACGATGTGGTAGAATGCTGGACCGCGGACCACCCGCGGTGCATAAAGAAGGATTTTTCAGGCACCTTCTTGGCTGGTCATCGGAACTACTACCGCGCCCACAACACCTACTTCCGTCGTATGGGACTCTGTGGTCTTCACATCTAGGCTGTGGCAAAAGGCGCGAAAAGGCTGGAAGGTGGAATGGATTATATGCAGGACCACGGTGTTATCAGCTAGTGGGAAGGCAATCGGAGCTCACAACAAAATCGAAGAACAACTGAAGAACAAAAAGTGAAAAAAAACATATCGGACAGATCATGCGTCCAGCCACGAATACTCTCATAGTGACAGGTCTCAGCGACGATATCAAGGACGACCCGCTAGTGCTCGCTCGCATACTCAGTGCACATTCCCTCAATGTGGAACTAGTACATCTTCCGAAGTTCGACCGTTATCTAGTGGTTTGTGCAACGGCAACACTAGCTACGTATGCACGTGACTGTCTAGAGTCGGAACTTTCATCGGATGTCCAGATCACCTTCAGTCTTCAGGACAACCTGCTGCATATGTTAGGAGAGCACGAGTGGATTTCCGAAGATAAGACAGGGTACCTTGAGCTTCCATCAGAAGAAGGTAGCAGAAGGTTTCTTATTCTGCCACCACTTTCTCCGCAAAACGAGTGGAATGACTACGACAAGGTTGAAGAGGGTCCACACCCGAAGCCTGTTTATTCACCCGAGGAATTGTCCCATTTGCTCTGGGACCGATTTGGCGGTTTTGACAGTTCCACTGTGCGGAAATTCCATCAGGAGAGTGACAGTGAAAGTGAAGATATTGATGATGAGACCAGTGGAAAAATTGATATCTCCAACCAACCACAGGTGCTCTTTGAGAATATAGATAATGGTGTTCCTGCGATTGTGGTGGATTCAGTGCGCAACCAGAAGGATGGTTCTCGGGCATTACCCAAGACATCAATGCCACCAATGTGAAAATGAACACAAAAAAAAAAAAAAAAAGAAAAAAGAAGAAAATTAATTAATAACAGGAAAACGGGAAAATATGAAAAGAAAAAGAAAATTAATAAAGGAGACAAATATTCAAATCAATATGTTTAGCTTAGCTATGGTCGTCTTGTTGGTGCGCCTAAAGTGTGTCCATCCTGCATGCACCCAAGTTTTTTTCAGGCATCGAGATGAGAAGCTCATCCCTGTTACTGCCTCTGCTACCGATTCAAATTCACAATGGCAAAAACAAGATCAAAAAAGTCCCAGGTGGCTGGAACGCCCACTAAGAAGCCAGAGTCTCCATCTACGAAAAAGAACGCTTCCTCCGCTGCGGCAGCCTCTCCACAGCCCAAGAAGGCCGCCAAACAAAGCCCAAAGAAAGCTGCCAAAGAAGAGCCCAAGGAATCCGCCAGCAATGCCTCTGAGGACAGCTACGTCGCCAGAGAACAACTCGAAAAGGCCCTTGTTGAGCTCGAGAAGTTCGTCAAGCGTCAAGAAGACTCCAACGACTCGGGCAAGTCGCAGTTGTTCGAACTGGACGAGGCCACATTGAGCAAGAGGTTGTACGTTGAAGTGCAGAAAAAGAAGTTCTTCTCTCGCAAGGCCGACATCAAGGCCAGATTCATCGAGTTGCCCAAGCCACACTTGGAAGCTGGCCCAGACGAGGAGCTCAAGACATGTCTTTTCATCAGAGACCACTTCATCACTGACGAGGACAAGTTGCTGCAGGTGGAGCAGGCAGGCATTCCCACCCTCAGCAAGATCTTCACGTTGACACAGCTCAAGACGCTATACCTGACCTTCGAAAAGCGTCGCCAGTTGTACCTGGAATACGACTTGTTCGTTGTGGACGACGCCATCTTGAGTTCTATGCCAGCCACTTTGGGCAAGATCTTCTTCAACAACGACATCACTAAGTTCCCTGTTTCCATCCGCGTGGCGTCCACCAAGAACGATAAGGAGTTGTCCCTCAAGACGCTTGAAAACCAGGTGAAGAAGGCATTGTCATCCACCGCCTATATGAAGCCCGTGGACACGACGATTCTTTTGCCTGTGGGCTCCCTTAACTTCACCCGCGAGGACTTGATCAGCAATGTGTATGCCGTTTTGAAGGAGTTCGACGTGAAGGAGCTCAAGACTGTGGGCATCAAGTCCAAGGATTCTCCTGTGTTGCCTCTTTTCTACACGGACAAGATCTACGACGATAGCGATGTGATCAAGGACGATGAGGTGGACAAGGCAGCCGAAGTGAAGGAAGATGAGGATGCATTCACCAAGGCATTGTTGGAGTTGGGTGACGAGGATGAAGTGAAGAAAGCTCTTGGAAAGGAGATGAAAAAGAGAAAGAAGAGTCGTGTGCCTTCTTCCAAGGTGAGCAAGAAGTAGACAGTTTGCGATATTTTTTGGCATTGTACAATACATTAACAATATTATGTGCGTAATAACGCGTAATGAAGCGTAGATATAAAAAATCATGGCATCCGCACCGCGAAGTCCCAGCTTGAAGTGCTCATGTGGGTGCTCACGCTACACTATAATGGAGAAGGTACGATGATTATGGGAAAATCCGAATATGGCAGCTTTACTAACTTTAAGTATTCTCACGTGCTCTACCGAGAGAGTCCACTCTAAAAGTGGGCAGGAGCAATGACTACAGAGCAGCTCCGCAATGTCTTCATATCGGCGACCTTAAGGTCCCCAAGAAGTACATCACATTGACGATTGGATCAAAACCACTCGATGATATCATTTCTCGATCACCGTTGCAAATTACTTTTGAGTCTGTTTGTACATCCGACGTCAATGGCGAAGTGATCAAGCTACCATCGAGAGAAGCCCACCCAATCACCCGTGGCTTCCATAACGACAGCCACATTGTCATCAAGGTCAATGCAAACAAGTCAGACCGCATCCAAATCCACCTCGACTGGCACGATGTGGTGGTGATGCCATTCAAGAAAAGACTACTGTTCGAGGGTTCCGTGCAAGAGAGCCCCCTCCCGTCGCTTGTGGAGTCTGCCTACAACAAAAATGCCGATATCCGCTCATCCGCTGACCCGTTCCTCTGCACTCACTACCTTACACTTGCAGATCACGTCGATTATAATCTCCAGGTGGCAGTATCCCGAGCGATCCCGGTGGTGACTACGTCGTGGCTTGATGCGGTGGTGGATTCACCTCAATTAGTGGACCAGTGGCTTCTCAATGTGGACGACGTTTACCTTCTATCCAATGGCTCCCGTGCTTATGCTCGACCTGTCCAGTCAAGATGCCACTTGCTTGATGGCGTTGCAGTGCTTGTGCTTTATTCAGGGGAGGTTCTGAAGACAGCGAAACGGTTACGAGAGTGGGTAAAGGCCCTTGGAGCCACAAGCGTGGATTTGGAGTCTGTGGACATCGAACAACGTGAACCACTCTCTTCATCTGCGTCGTATGCTATTGTGGATGCTCTGGCCCTGGCTATTTGTTTGAATAATGCTCACTACAACTCCACCGAAGTGCTCTGGAAAGCCGTTGTGGAAGTGAACCGAAACCTTCTCAAGCCTTTAAAGGCGTCTACGGAGGTTCCTACGGAAGCATCTACAGAGCCCTCGCAATCAGATAGTGCCCGCCGGCGGATCAAGCGACGCAAGATTGAGCGGGTCGGCGACACAGACTTTTTCCACTTTAGCCAGCCTCCCACACTGCCTGAGAAATCCGCAGAAGTATCTCTACCGCGAGAGGAACCGAAGGAACCTGAAGACCTGGTCCGAGAGGAACGGGAACGGAAGAGAAGAGGAATGGAGGCGGAATTGGAGAAAGAGGAGGAGGTGGAGAAAGCAAAGGCGAGAGAGATGGACAGGCAAATGGAAGAGGAGATAAAGAGGGCAGAGGAAACGAAGAAAGAGGGGAAGAAAAGAGAGGAGGCCAAAAGAGACCTTCAAGAGGCAGAATTTCCATTGAGCAAGCGGGCAAAGTCTGAAGGTTCTGGTCGTCAATGGATCAGGCCAACGGTTTCGTTGGCAGATGCCGTGAAATCAGCAAAAGAGGAGAACACATCGACAACAAGAAAAGAGCTTGGCCTTGCCGATACTTCAGATGTAGGTGACCAGCTCGGGAAGATGGTCATTGTGGAGGATGTGGATTTGCTCGTTCGAAGGAAGAGTGGTGAGTCTGATGGCTCCAACGCATCTTACGCTGGAAGAAAGAATTTCAAGAAGTTCCGCAAAAACGGAAAACCCATAAAGAATGTTACCAGGACCTTCATCGAGCTTGAGGATCACAACACCGATATCTACTTTGCTAATCTGCCTGAGGAGCCCAAGAAGAGCAAAGCTTCGAGAAAAGACCAGGATTTCTCAAAAGAAATGGCCAGCGTCAGAGGATTTCAGCCAGATCCTCCACAGCTATTTGTTCAGGAGGACTCAGATTCCGATACTGCCATAAATCTGGACATAGATCGGCCCTTCAGTTTTCTGTCTGATCGAAAGCAAGCTCCTGAAAAACCTGCTGCTGTGTCCATCTCAGATAGCGACGACGACGACGACGTTACGTTTGCATTTTCCAGAAGATGATCTTTTCGTCACCCACATTATTGCATTAAAAAATTTGGTGTCTATATATATTCCGCCGTAACTTCCCAATTAATATACATCACAAGAACTGATGACTCAGAAAATCCTTATCGGTGATTTTTATCTCCTTGCCTTCTTTGCTTTGCTTTCATCGTCAACTTCTTCAATGTGCCTCTTCTCACCTTGAACCTCCTCACCGTTGTCCGCATCCAGATGCTCCGGTGTAAGCGAGCCACCATTCCCTTGGCTTTGGTTGTTGTTGAGGAACTCATCAACATCAAAATCCTCAAGATCTGGGTGCCCTCCAGATGGACTCTGCAGCTTCTGCTGTTGTAACTGCTGCTGTTGCTGCTGCTGCCGACTCGAAAGAGTCTGGATCCAGTCCTGCACTTGCAGCAACGCCTGGCCTTGCTTGAAGATGTTCTGCTCCAACCCCAGAAGCGAATCCGGTCCGTGCTCCCCACCGTTGAGTTTGCTAAACTGTTGGGTCGGTGTCCCAGGAAGCAGATGTAAGTCGGAGAACAAATGCCGTGGGGAGTTTCCAGCTGGATCCTGGTTCATGATCTGCTGGTAGATCCTATTGGCGTTCATTGCAGCAGCGTCATCTTGAGGTGGGTGAAGCTGGGTGCCATCGTTACGAACAATCTCCTCGATTGAGTCCTTTCCAGTGGACACAGAGGGATTATGCGAGGGAGGCACTGACTGAGAGGTTCCAGGAGGAGGAGGAACTGAGCCAGAAGTCCCGTTCGGAGAAGCCCCGCTGCTTGAGGGCAGCTTCAGGTATGCCTGGTCCATCAACATCAACCTCGACTTCAGGATTGGAGCTGGCTGAGGATAACTTGGTCTTGGCGAAGGAGCTCCATTGTAAAGCGTTGATAGCTGGTTCTGGTAATGTTGGTCGAAGGGGGCATGCTCAACTTCGAAGATTTTCCCAGCGGAGTTACCATACACAGCAGCCAAGAACTTCATGATCTTGTCAAGGGTCTGAGTTTGCTTCTGATGGCGCTCACGAGTGGCATAGTTCTCATTCCAGAGAGTCTGGTTATCCTTTCTGATGCGTCTCATGTCTTCAATGATGGCAATTTGGTTCATTCTGATTTGATCGAGCTCGCTGAGAATGAGCAGAAAGTTGACATTCTGATCTTGAGCCTCTTCCAGACCACCAGTACGGTTACGAACAATGTTGTCAAGAAGATCCTCGCGTCCACGGATGAAAGAGGGGTTCTTGAATTGCCAAACCTCCTCCTGGTTCTTCTCGTCTTTAGCCATCGACCCGCTTGTAACATCCTGGACCTTGTGCCACCCGTACATGTTCAATTGTCTCACGAAAGATGCAAAATTGTTATGCTTGAAGTACTTCGGGAGGATACTTTTCATAAACTCCTCTCGGTGAAAGACCTGGAACGTTTGCCCATCTTCGTTCCATCGAATGTACTCGTGGTTTTCAGGGTCGTTGACCATGGACCAAATCTTCATCACAAAGGCTGGTCTTGTCTTTGGGCCCTGCAGCTCCTTTTTTTTCTTGGAAGCTGCACTGAGCATCATTTGGTTCCGATTGGAGGCCGTCACGCCATTGGCTATATAGTCGGGGACAAGTTGAGTGGGCGGAGGAGGAATTGTGTTGGGGATAACAGGTTCAGAAAGAGAGGGCATCGGGGGAAGGGGATTGTTGTTAAATCTCGTTAAAGCGCCAGCCGTAGCCTGTCTTCTTTCTTGGTCCGCTTCATTATTGTTGGTAGTGTTGTATAATGGCTTGTTATTAGCGTTGAACATCAGGGAATCCGAGGTGGCAGCAAAGTCAGGCATTGGGGATAATGATGGAGAGAAGGAAGGTTCCTTGTCTTTGTCAAAAGGTATAGCCGGATGTTGATGGTTGGTTTCATTTTGATCCTTTGAGTCGGAGGAATGATGATAGGATGGATCTAGGTCATCGAAGAGCTGATTGTGAGATCCTGAAGGAGTTGGGATGTCCAACTGAGGGATGAAGTTAAGCAGGTCCATCACATTAGGATGCAGGAAATCATCGGGAGAATGTGACTGAGGATGGTCACGATTTATTACCTGAATATCTGAATCCTGCTGAGGATTGGAATTCAGAGAATCCACCGAAGGAAAAGACGCCATTTAGGGTTAAGATGACTTTGATGGGATTGGTGTGTATGGAGGTATAGAAAACGCTGTTGTGCGTTATACGCAGGCGAATAGTTTATTCACACGCGGGTTTTTGAGGGAAAGATCGGTAGGCGCAAAAATGCAATTTGGTGAGATTGCGGTGCCTGTGGGGGATTTATGAAGAAAAAGTAGAATTTGCTAGAAGGTTCCATTAAATAAAGAGCGCCGGTGTGCACGCAGTCATTTTTTTTTTTTTTTTTTTTTTTTTTTTCTCACTGAATGCTTGGAGTGCATACACTGATGTGCGTGAGTAAGTGCATTGAATAAAGCAACAAGTAGCAATCCGAGAAGGATATTTGAGGGGGATGTTATCAGGCAATAATCACCCTGATATTGCTAGCATACTTGATCCGCATCGGATGACGGAAATGCCTCGGCTAGTTAACCCAATTCTTTGTAAGCGAGTAAAAAAATGATAATGTACCTTCTTAGGGTCTAAGGGGGAACTCGGCTGGAACTTTGGTCTTGAAAAGCTCATCAAGCTTGTATCCGTCGATAATACCGTGGGTCTCACAATTAGTGCATTGACAGTTATCGTCCGGACACTTGCACACTGTGGATTGTTCGGGCTTGAACGACTTATCTTCGTCATTCTGCGTATCCGAGCACATCTTGATCATTTGCTGGAGGAAGTTGGTGTAAGAGTCTGAGTCCTTTTCAGCAGAGGCCGGACGCGGCAATTGCGGAACCTCAAAGTCGGGCTGTGGTGGATCGTTCAGGGAGAGGATCAAGTTGGAGTCATATTGAGCGTCGTTGCGCAACTGGTCCATTTGTGGCGGTAGTGTTGAGGTGTTCTTGTGCTCTTCACATCCGGGACAGTCACAGTCAGAGGCACATGCACACGAGCCCAGAATAGAGCACGGCTGGACATTAACCATCTCAAACACTTCTCCTTTGTTGCCCTGTGTCATTAAGTAGCGAGACTGCTGCTGTGAGGAATAGAATGGATTGGAGTTGGCATAAGCATGAGAATAAGCTGTGGCATTATTAAGGTTCTTCGAGGCATCAGCTGTCGGTTTAGGCCCGAAAACAGGGTCGAACAAGCTCATATTGGAAGATTCGAGCGTGGATGATGTGGATAGATGAGAAAGAGATGAGGAGTCCGAGCTTGTGCTCCCGTTGGACGTTGGCACCCCAGATAGAGTATGTTCTGGAAGGGGATTCTTGTTGTTGTGCTGTCCATTTGAGAATAGCAGATCAGTGCTCTTAAAGAGAGAATCATCCACAGAAATGCTATCCTTGGAGCAACATGAGTGTTGAGCAGGCGTTGGCTGGGGCCGACTTGGTTCAGACTGACCATTCAGCGAGAGATTCCGCTTACCAAGGTATGTCTTGAGAATGCGAGACTTGGATACGCCCTTCTTGTTGCAACTGCACAGTTTCGTGACTTTCGATGGAGGTCTTGCGCAGCACGAAGACGCGTTGATGAAGCTGTCGCCGCTTATTAGCGGAGAAGGACAGTATGACGTGGAAGCGGCGTCATTGTAGGGCCCGACTATTTGGCCATTCAGTAGATCGATCACCTGTTTATCAGAGGCCTTGAGGATGACCACAGGAAGGTTTTTGCACGGGTAGTCAGGATCAGAAGAAGAAGAGGTGGCGATTTCCTCGGCAAAGACAGCGATGCGGTGGTTCTTGTTGCCAAAACCAACGTTGGGCCTGCCTTTAGATCTCACCTGAAGCAAAGGGCGCTGGTGATGGCGACAGAGAGAAGACCGGTGGCCTCTTATGCACTCCATGCAAGCGTACTTGACGTTGTCGATTAGGATCATTTGCAAATCGCAGGGTTCAGTTGGTTGTAGGAGGTAGTACCATTCGAGATGCACTGGAGCATCTAGATAAGGTGAATAATATACGAGCAATATATCTTGCTATATTAGGAAGGTAGGTATGTATATGCAGGTTGGTCTGGTAGTTTTTTTTTTTCGCACCTGAAAGTCAGACGTAGTGCGATTCGTTTACACTTGTACTTTGGATGAGATGTGTAATTTGCTCTTGGGGACAGACTTGGCTTTTCTTAACTATTGTCCATACAAGAACGTCTTGGCTCTATGTAGATTCATTCGCCGTTGTGAGCTTGTATGCACTACTGGAGACTCAAATAGGAAAGTCGAATCCTAGTAGTCTTCCACGTCACGTGCATTCCTCCAGACCATCATCCTCGCTCCATCTCACTAAACTCTTTAGAAAAACTTTGCATATATGCAGGCGTCTACTTGGCCACCTAGTTCTGTGGGCTTTCGATCAGTGGCTGGTTGTTTCCGGCCAGACTTGACTAGTTCACTTGAGTCGCATAGTTTATTTGATCTCTTTTACTGCTTTGCTCTCAGCGATGTTCTCCTCTTTTTGTTTGATCTACTGCTCACGTCCCGGGCAAAAAACCCGTGCATCTCGTTGGTAAGGTTTTTTCTAACCCAATCCCCACGGGCGCATGCTAAAGACGTTAGTACGCAAGCTGAACATGTCGACCTGGACCGCTAGCACCGTGAGACTGACGTTCTTAGACTATTTCAAGAACAAAAACCATACATTTGTTCCATCTTCCTCCGTCGTGCCCCACAATGATCCTACCTTATTGTTCGCCAACGCTGGTATGAACCAGTACAAGCCCATCTTCTTGGGTACTGTCGACCCTACCTCCGACATGGCTTCTGTCAAGAGAGCTGCCAACTCCCAGAAATGTATCAGAGCTGGTGGTAAGCATAATGACTTGGAGGATGTCGGTAGAGACTCCTACCACCATACCTTCTTCGAGATGTTGGGTAACTGGTCCTTCGGTGACTACTTCAAGAAAGAAGCCATCCAGTACTCGTGGGAGTTGTTAACCCAGGTTTACAAGTTGAACAAGGACCAGCTTTATGTCACCTACTTTGAGGGTGACGACAAGAACGGCTTGGAACCAGATTTGGAGGCCAAGCAGTTCTGGCTCGACGTTGGTGTTGCTGAGGACCACATTATCCCCGGTAACGCCAAGGACAACTTCTGGGAAATGGGTGACCAAGGCCCGTGCGGTCCTTGTTCTGAGATCCACTATGACAGAATCGGCAACAGAAACGCTGCCTCCCTTGTCAACATGGATGACCCCAACGTGTTGGAGATCTGGAACATTGTGTTTATCCAATTCAACAGAGAACCTGATGCCTCCCTTAAACCCTTGCCCTCCAAGCATATAGATACCGGTATGGGTTTCGAGAGATTGGTGTCTGTGTTGCAGAACAAGACCTCCAACTACGACACTGACGTGTTTATCCCTATCTTCAACAAGATCAGAGAAATTACTGGTGTCAGACCGTACACCGGCAAGTTCGGCTCTGCTGACGTTGACGGTATCGACACTGCCTACAGAGTCATTGCTGACCACGTGAGAACACTCACCTTCGCCATCACCGATGGCGGTGTTCCTAACAACGAAGGTAGAGGCTACGTCTTGAGAAGAATCTTGAGAAGAGGCTCTCGTTACGTGCGTAAGTACATGAACCACCCTATTGGACATTTCTTCCAGCAATTGGTGGATGTTGTCATTGAGCAGAACTCGGAGATCTTCCCAGAGATCTCCAGAAACAGTGCTGAGTTGAAGGAGATCTTGGTCGAGGAAGAGCTTTCTTTCGCCAAGACCTTGGACAGAGGTGAAAAGTTGTTCGAGCAGTACGCTATCATCGCATCCAAGACCCCTGAGCAGACCTTGTCTGGTAAGGACGTGTGGAGATTGTACGACACGTACGGTTTCCCTGTTGACTTGACCAGATTGATGGCCGAGGAAGCTGGCCTCAAGATTGACGAGCCTGCTTTTGAGAAGGCCAAGGAAGAGTCCAGAGAGGCCTCCAAGTCTACTGGCAGCAAGTCCGGTGCCGATCTCGTCAAATTGGATGTCCATGCCTTGTCTGAATTGGACGGCAATGACAAGGTTCCAAAGACCGACGACTCTTTCAAGTTTGGCTTGGAAAACACCAAGTCCAAGATTGTTGCCATCTACGACGGTTCTGGTTTCGTTGATTCCATCTCGTCCACCGAAACCCAGTACGGTATTCTATTGGACAAGACACCTTTCTACGCCGAACAAGGTGGTCAGGAGTACGACACCGGTAAGTTGGTGATCGACGGCCATGCCGAGTTCAACGTGGCCAACGTTCAGTCGTACGCCGGCTACGTGTTGCACACTGGTAACTTGGTCGAGGGCACGCTCAAGGTCGACGATAGCATCATCGCCACCTATGACGAGTTGAGAAGATGGCCTATCAGGAACAACCACACTGGTACGCATATTCTCAACTACGCTCTCAGAGAAGTTTTGGGAGACGGCATTGACCAGAAGGGCTCGTTGGTTGCACCAGAGAAGCTCAGATTCGACTTCTCCCACAAGCAAGCATTGACACCAAAGGAGTTGGAGAAGGTGGAGCAGATTTCTAACGACAACATCAAGTCCAACAAGCAGGTGTATTCCAAGGATGTGCCATTGTCTGTGGCTAAGCTGATCAACGGTGTTAGAGCAGTGTTTGGCGAGACTTACCCTGACCCAGTCAGAGTGGTGTCTATTGGTGTTCCTGTGGACGACCTTATTGGCCAGCCTGAGAACCAGGAGTGGCACAAGATCTCCATTGAGTTCTGTGGTGGTACGCACGTGTTGAAGACGGGCGAGATCAAGGACTTGGTGGTTATCGAGGAGTCGGGTATTGCCAAGGGTATCAGAAGAATTGTGGCTGTCACTGGGTTGGAGGCACACCACGTGCAAAACGTTGCCAAGGAGTTTGAGGCTCAGATTGAAGCCACTTCTGCATTGCCTTTTGGTGCCGACAAGGAGCAAAAGGCCAAGGAGCTCGGAGTTGCATTGAAGAAGTTGTCCATCTCTGTTCTCGACAAGCAGAAGCTCAACGACAAGTTCACCAAGCTCGATAAGTCCATCAAGGACAACCTCAAGGCCAAGCAGAAGGAGGAGACCAAGAAGGCCACCGACGCAGTTAACGAGTGGTTGAAGGACGAGGAGAAGTCCAAGGCTGCTTACTTTGTTGTGCATGTGCCCATCAGTGCCAATGCAAAGGCCATCACTGAAGCATTTAACCTTATCAAGAAGCAAAGCAAGGACAAGTGTCTCTACATGATTGCTGGTAACAGCGACAAGGTGGCCCACGGATGCTACGTTTCTGACGAGGCCATCAGCAAGGGTGTGGACGCCAACGAGGTGGCCAAGGCCGTCACCAGCCACATTGGAGGCAAGGCCGGTGGCAGAGGCAACGTTGTTCAGGGCATGGGAGACAAGCCAGATGGTATTGAGGCTGGTGTGGAGGCAGCCAAGAAGGCGTTTGCAGACAAGTTGGGTTAGGACAAGAACGCTGCTGTGGTGTAATTAGCAAATAAATGACAAAATTTGTACTCTTGGATGATGTCTACTACTTCTCCGTACGATGGGTAAATGTCATTTTCTACTACTTCTCCGCAGGCGGGTCGTTGACCGTCATGTACTCCTCCTCCTCCGGGGAGATCTCGGTGCCGTTGACGTTCTCCACAACCTGGTGTACAACGTCAGTCATGGCCAGGTCCAGCACAGACTTGTCGGCTATCAAGCTGACAGTATTGAGTTTCCAGTTCATGTGCGGATACGAGCCGACCTTGAGCTTCTGTGCACCGTGTGTGTCGTTGCATCTGTTCTGGAGATCAGACAAGAATGGAGCCATGGTAGACTCACCGACTTTGGTCTTGACAAACACTCGCTTGTAGTCATTGGACACGGCACGTGCCTTCAACGAGTCGGAGAGGCCAGCGAGAAGCCGTTTGAACAACTGGGGCACACCGGGCAACACGTACACCTGGGAGTTGATCTCCACAATTGGGACCCAAAGAGAGTCGTCGATAAAGATCTTGTTGACGGAGGTGCCGTTTGCGGCAACAGGAATTGTAGCCATACGGTAGAAAGCTTCTCTTTGTGGTTTCGGGAGAGAGTCAAGGTAGTCGCCACGAACACGGTGCATTCTAGAGACGGTTTCGTCGTCCAAATGGCAAGAAGTATTGAATGCCTGGGCCAAAGCCTCGTATGTGATGTCGTCATGGGTGGAGCCGATACCACCAGAAGTAACGATGAAGTCACATTTGTCGTTTCTAAGGATATCTAAGGAGGACTTGATGTCGTCGATGTCATCGCCACATACGATGGTCTTCTTCAACGGCACAGAAAGGGAATCGAAGCAGAATTTGGCGAATTCATGGGAGTTTGTATCGAGGATCTTTCCATTGAGCACTTCATCGCCAATGATAAGGCATCCGGCGGAGCGAATTTTGGATGCCATAGATGCGATGTTGCGGGCAGATGACATTGTGGAAGTGAGGTGCGCTTCACGCGCTCCACACAAAGAAACGATACTGTGCGGACAGAGTTACGTTATGCTACGTAGATAAAAGATTGACAAAACTACAAGATCAGCAAATTGGTGATGGAGAAGTGTTTGGTTCTGTGGGGAATGCCACATTGGTTAGCCACCTAGCTATCTGTCAAGGGGTAAGTGTATTATGCCACTTGCCGCCCCTATTGGGTGAGGTGAGTGGAGTATACAAGCCGCTTAACGCCACAATAGAGGAAGGCAGTGAAATGTGGAGAGCAATATTGAACTCATCACAGAAATCACTGTTTGACACTTTTTCACAGACACCACTATTTCACGAATCAACGGAGCCGGCACACGGAGAAATGGGGCTTCTGCCTTGCCAAAACCACAGCAAATGGTGGATTGCGTCAGTGGTTATGTGTCTGCCGTGCAGAGGCCGATGTGCGGTATTGGCCCATACTGGGGCAATGCTGGGGGAACCTTTGGGGAAACCCCCGATAACGCTCTTGTAATGCGCACCAAAAAAAATCGATTGCGCTGTTCTGGCCACCCCCTATAGATAAAATAAGAAACATCAAAAGAAACAAGAGAAGGATATCCAATGAAGGATATCTTGATTCAAGGATATCCAATAAGGTTTTCTTTTCTCTATGAAATGGTGTATCTGATGAATTTGTATCGTTCGATCTTAAGGGGCCGGAGTTAAGGCGTTTACCACTGATTCACCACGTTTTGTAGGTCCAGAGACGTCTTTTTCCGCCTCTCTATTCCAAATATTATGAACTTCCGTCTCTATCTCATAATCTTCCCTTGCTGCCTTATCGCTTAACTAATTGTTTATCGTCCCCGTCAATCCTGTAGTGAACAGCGCGTATTTCTTTTCCTAATTATTCCTGTCTATGTGTCCACACCGTCATAATTAGTCCCCGCACTACTCGCGTTACGGTGGTTTCTTTTTATTATATATTTTTTTTTTTTTTTTTTTTTTTTTTTAATTTTTTTTGCACTGAGAACTTTAAACCCGTGCCCCTATTTCAGCCCGCCACCCTGCTCGCTTATTAACATCCCATCTGCCCTTAGTTTTTTTCCCTCCCCTTTTTATCACTTATACAACTTGGTCCCAAATTTCCCTCCACACAAACCCTTATATCTCATATACCCCTCCCAGTCTTTAATTATTAAAGCTTTCTCTTCTCCAATTTAGAAAAGAAAAAGGTTGTCGTATTTCATCCTTTTCCCCCTTCTAATATAATCACTGCCTAACCAACCCCCCAAAAAAACAAAAAGAAACCTTTCCTAATCCTTTCTTGTTAGTCAAGTTATGGGAAACAGCCCTTCCAAAAATGACCCCCTACCGAATAGCCTAGCTAGCCTGAGTGGCCACGGCGTCTGCGACCAGTCCGACTTGGACAACGAAGACGCCGTGCCCCCGCTATCTCGGCCTACCGGCAACGGTAGCGAACAATATGTTCAAAGTTTGAAAAACAATCACTTCGATGCTTCGAAGTCCCCCCACGTTGATCATAAAACATCCTCTTCACTTTCCCAATCTACCCCCATCTCAACCCCTTCCTTGAAAGTTACTCCCTCCGTTGGCCCACAGGCAATCCCAGCTCGCTCCTCTGATGGTTCCTCCAAAACTGGTTCCAGGCTGAGAAGAACTGTTGCTTCCTCCTCCCCTTCTAACCCTGATGTGGAGTTGGATGTTGACATGGCGCTTCTCTTGAACGGAAATATGTCCTCGCCTCACTCGCCCAAGGACTGGTTAGGCGGTTCGTCTTTGCCCTCTCTCAGCAACAGTTCGTCTGCCGACAGCCAGAACGGCTTGTCCGTTTTCACTTCGAGCGGTGAAAACAAGGATGAAAGCTCGGTTTCTTCAGTTTCTTCGAATTCCTCCGATATCGGGAAACCAGCTCCTCCTCTTCAAGCCCAGCTGGAGAGCCTCGACCCGATCTTGGAGCTTTCTTCTGAGTCCTCATTCGAGCCTCGTGAAGCAAGAAGATCGTCGAAAAGCTCTGTCCAGGCTGTCCCCAAGTTCAGCGAGTTAGGGAAGAAGTTGGTGTCCAAAACGAATGGAGTAACCTCTACGCCATCTTCCCCGCCTTTGCTCCCGTCTACAAAAAAAGTCGGGTTCGATTTAGATGGTGTTATTGAGCGCTTACTTGCTATTGGATCGAAACGCTCTAATTCCGGTCTGCTGAAGTCGAGAACTTCGAGAGACAAGTTACCCGTCACCCCTCAGGAAATCAAGCAGATCACTGCAAAAGCTAGATCTGTGTTCCTCGACCAGCCAACCATGCTCAAGTTATCTCCGCCCGTGAAAATTGTCGGGGACATTCATGGTCAATACCATGATTTGATCCGAATCTTCAATTCGTGCGGCTATCCTCCATTTACCAACTATTTGTTCCTTGGTGACTATGTTGACAGAGGTTACAAATCACTCGAAACGATCTTGTTGTTGTTGTGCTACAAGATCAAATACCCCGAGAACTTCTTTATGCTCAGAGGAAACCATGAGTCCGCTAACATCACAAAAATTTACGGGTTCTACGACGAGTGTAAGAGAAGATTACCTCTGATCTCAGGAAGTCAAAAGTTGTGGAAAAACTTTGTTGATGTGTTCAACTGTTTGCCTATTGCAGCAACTATCAACGATAAGATTTTCTGTATTCACGGGGGTTTGTCCCCGGAGTTGCAAAGCATGAAGCAGATCGAACACATCCAAAGACCAACGGATATTCCAGATAAAGGACTTCTTGCGGATTTGTTGTGGTCTGACCCTGACGCAAGCGTCAAAGGATATCTGAATACAGCTTGGCCGAAGAATGATCGTGGTGTATCTTATTGCTTCGGTAAGAAACATGTGGACAATTTCTTGAGCCGTTTTAACATGGATTTGATCGTTAGAGGTCATATGGTGGTGGAAGACGGCTATGAATTCTTCAATAAGAGGAAGTTGGTGACGGTGTTTTCTGCTCCAAATTACTGCGGTGATTTCAACAATTACGGTGCAATCATGAGTGTTGACAAAACATTGTGCTGTTCATTTGAATTGCTCAAGCCACAATAAGAGATGAATGGGAACGCTGTTGAGCGTCCATACAAAGACACTTTATTTTTATTTTTACTGATTTTTCGTTATATAATGGTGGTCGTCTTGTATGACACCACTGCTAGGGGATTACGAAACATCGGAGTCTGAGGGTTTTTCTAACATTATGTTATGAGTGATGATTTTGTTAGATGGTTTTGAAATGGTTTTTTATTCTCTCGATGACTCTTGATGACGTTGATCTTTTTTATTGATATATTTAGCTTTTAAGACTCGCGTGTAGACTTTAGGTGATTGCCCTTATTGAGAAGCGACTTGTACGCTCTGGCTGTGTAATGAATTTGAAGTACAAAACACAAGGAAAGAAAAACGTGGGAACATAGGCATATTGATGTAAACTGCTAACCATACACGCTTAGATTGATGGATATGAGGCATACTAACGATAGAGTTATTGAAGACAAACGATATGGACATTGAAGATTTGAATATTATAGATATAAATAACGATATAAATATAAAATGTACTATCGGAAATGAATTAAATAGACTAGTTTATAAGAGTTCATGGGTATTATTTCTTCTTCTTGAAGATGTTGAAAATGTCTTTCGGCGAAAACTTCCAAACAGTCAAGCGCAAGTACTTGTACAAGAAAAGACAAGCAACAAGATTGAAGATGATGTAGGCAAAGAAAAAGCCCAAGTTTCTCCACTGATTAGAGTAGCTCGTATGGATTGTCTTGAGATAGTCGTCAGCGACTGTGTATGGGCAGTAGGAGCAAGCGGATGTACTGGAGGGATCAGTTAAGTAACCACCTCTTTGCAGAATGTAAGCAGACATATACTCGCCACAAGACTGACCCGAAGGAGGAGTGAATCTAGTGAACTCAGCGTCAGCACATTCGACCTTTCTCTTATGAAGAATAGCAGAAACCAAGTTCTGGATAATGTATGTGTAGGGACTCAACTTCCACATGAAGGTCCAGAAACCAGGCATCAAGTCAACGGGCTGCACGACGCCACAGAAACTCACAATGAAGGAGTAGCAGAAAGAAACCAACACAGCGGCAGAGGAAATGTCCGGAGCAAAGAACGCCAACATGAAGCCAAACGACACATTGAACAATTGAAGGAAGATGCCGTAGGTCAAGTAAAACACGGCAGAGTGTGTAGCACCAAAATCGGCTTGTGTTGGGAAATAGAGACAAACAAACATCACGGCACCACAGAAGAAGTTGTAAGGGACTTCGACCACATACTGTGCAAGCACAGTAGCCCACCATCTGTAAGTATTCGACATTCTTTCACGGCCCTCGAACACATCACGCATAGCCATACACTGTTCCTGGATCTGGTTGATCACTGGGGCGGAAACAACAACAGACAAGAACGCCGTGAACATACCGTTCTGCATTCCGATGACGGTATGCTTCAAGCCAAAGAAGGTGAAGCCGATGAACAAACCCGACGTCAACATCAAGAAGAACTTCGACATGATGTACTCTGGATTTCTCCAGTAGGTCAAGTAGCCTCTCTTGGTGAGGATCAAGAAGTCATGTAATGCAGACGAAGCATAAGGCTTTGAGAGCTCTTTAAGCTCCTTATCCGACATGCCGCTTTTCGTTTCACGTTGAAGACCCTCGTCCACGAGCTGATCGACCTTTTTTTCCACGTCCAACTTCTCCGGCGAAGCGCTCCACACGTCAAACCAGTTCTTGTCTGTCTTGGCAGTGGCTCCAGCACCGATAGCCTCCAAGATGTACTCTGCGGGGTTTTCCTGTGGAGAACATTTTCTGGCGCCGTTTCTTTCGAAGTAGTCCAAGATGGTCCTGGATTGTTTTCCAATATCACCAAAGTATACGGTCTGACCGCCCTTTCTCAAAAGCAACAAGCGGTCAAACTCCTCGAAAAGCGTAGCTGAAGGCTGGTGGATCGTGCACAAGATTGACTGACCAGCACCAGCCAAGTCTCTCAAGAGCTGAACGATTGCCCAGGCAGATTGAGAATCCAACCCAGACGTGGGCTCATCAAGGAACAACAACAACGATGGTTTCGCCACCAACTCCACGCCAATGGTCAATTTTTTCCGCTGCTCCACATTCAACCCAGATCCCAACTGCCCTACAATGGCATCTGCGTACTCTGACATGTTGAGCACCTCGATGATCTTCTCCACGTACTCGTATTTCTCCTCCTGTGAAACACTGGCGGGACGCCTCAATGTTGCTGAGAACTGGAGCGCCTCCCTAACGGTAGCTTGAGCCAAGTGGATGTCCTGCTGCTGAACATAACCTGTACGCCGGCTGAAAGACATATCCAAGGGCTTTCCGTTCACCAACATATCGCCGGTGATGGTTCCCATTTCGATTCTTTGTGCTAGCACATTCAACAAGGTGGTCTTACCTGCACCGGATTCACCCATTAAGGCGGTCAACTTCCCTGGAAGACAGAAGCCAGAAACATCATCCAAGAGCTTCCTTTCACCGCCCTCATATGGAATGGTATAGTCCACATTCTTCCATGTGAATATATCCTTCGACTCCAACCCAGCCAATGCGTCGACTTCAGATGAAGAGTTCCCGTTTTTGGTGGTTTTCTCGAGACTGCTGGGCTCAGAAGGACCGCTCTCCTCATCTCCCGCTGCGTTCTCTTCCCCAGGAACAACAACGGTGTCTGGTTTCCGACCACGGAGGAAAAAGAGTCTATCCACACCACCAGAGATAGGACGCACAACCTCAAACCCGAGGGCTGCCATGAACATGAAGAAAACGAGGAACCCAATAAGAATACCAAAATTTCTCCACACATGGTTGAATTTGTAAGTGAATGCCTCTCTGATGTAATCGTCTCCTTGCACCCAAGTTTGCCCAAACTGCGAGCCAGTCAATGAGCAAGCTGCGTGATCAGAAGAGTACCCGGGTCCATTCGGAATCAACTGGCCGCCTTTGCATTCCATATGGCGACCGTGGAAGTCCGTTGTGATCATAGCCTCAAACCCATAAAGAACCGGGTTGATGTAGGAGATCCACTTGAAGTAGACTCTCATGGAAGGTCTTTGGATCATGAAAGAGGAGTACATCAACGCGGCTAAAATCAACACACCGGCAAAAGCGTTGGCCGACGAGATGGTCTTGTTCCACGCAGCCACGGCCTTGAAAAGACCGTTCATGCAGAGAGACACCAAATACGAGAACAACAAGAACGTAAAATAAGCACCAGGATCCACCTTCAAGTTACTCAAAAAGTAGAGCACAATGGTGAACACCACACTGATGAGCAAAGACACGGGCATGAAAGAGAGAGCTTCAGCCACGGAGAATGCAAACGGATGATATAGCGAGTAGTTTTGTTGCTTCATCATGATGGGACGGGCACCAAACGAATTGGAGATCTCGGCAAGACTCATCAACGACAAGTAAAGCACAGAGAAAAAGATCACACCGCCTCTTGAGAAGGCACCAGAAGCATCGTTTGGAGTCATGTAGTAGAGAGAGCCAACAATCAAACTCTGGGCCAATGCAGCGACAATCTGCGTGATTGTGTAATCCTTGCTTCCCCATGTGTTTTGGAAAGCTCTTCTTAAATTCAAGCGGAATTGCTCAAACACATTCACTGTGTAGAGAGACCCAGTTCTCTGGCCCTTTTGTTTCTCCTGTTGAATTGACTCGGTCAACAAATGGGTCGTCTCGTCACGTGAAACGGTCTTCTTATGCTCAGCAATCTCCTCCTGTAATCTCTGGAACTCGGGAGACTTCTTCCAGTATTCTTCAAACTCCTCTGCCGTTTGAGGAACTTTGTTTTCGTACCCTGGGAAGGTCTCTCTGCCAGCTGGATCGGTAACTGCAGTCAAATACTCAGCAGTGGTCTGACGAGGTGGACACTTGTAACCCATTCTTTCGAAGTAAGCCTTTGCCTCCTTGATGGGCCCAAAGTACACCTGTCTGCCCAAGTACAACACGGTGACCTTGTCAAAAGTGTCGTAGATGTTCTGGGATGCCTGGTACAACGTCACAAAAGCAGTGGATTTGGTGAAATGCGTGGATGTTCTAATAGCCTGGGCGTACTCGAGAGCTGTGGATGCATCGAGACCTCTGGTAGCATTGTCCCAGCAGTACACTGTGCCCTGACATGCCAAAGCCTCGGCGATACTGACTCTCTTTCTCTCACCACCGGAAACACCACGGATATAGTCGTTTCCGACTTTTGTCTTGAAAGTGTGGCGCAAACCAAACACCGTGCCCAACATCTCACGCATAAAATCGGTGTACTGTTTCTTGGACAAGTGGTTTGCACGGAGATCAGGCATCTTGCAATCGATGGCAAAGTTAAGCGTCTGCTCGACAGTGAGGTGGGGGAAATGGGTATCCAATTCGGGACAGTAGATCAAGTCCTGCTTGAAGCGCTTGAGCATCTCTTTGCGGGGCACGCCGTCGTACTCCACATCACCCAGAATGCCAGTGTACATCTTCACGTCTGTGCCGCCAATGGTTTTCAAGAAAGTAGTACAGCCTGCGCCGGGACGACCAAGCACGAGCACCATCTCGCCGGCCCGGGCTAAGCCATGCATGTCCTTCAAGATTTCTCTCTCTGGGCAGTTGGTGGAGTCTCTGATAGCACGGAAGATGGTGACTGGCAACATCAAGAGATCCGACACGGTGGGCTGGAAAGCGTAGCTCTGGTCCTTGCCTCTGACGGTTAAGTTTTCAAACGACACACCGACGCTGCGCAACTTGACGCCGTTGACTTCAGCGGATTTGGTGAAGGTGTGTAGAAGGCGTCTCAAGTCGAAGTTCTCAGCGTCCACGTCGAGCTTGTAGTCCTCGTAGGTCAAGTGAGACACACGGGAAGAGATTCTCTCCATGCGAGAAAGGATCTCGTCTCTGCTGGCTTGATCATTGACATTGTAATCATTGTTTTCTGTGTGACGCGTAGGGTCAAAGGAAGCGATATCCTGGGACTCGGAGTCAGCAGTGGACATGCCTTAAGGGTATAGAAAGGCAGAATCTATGATGGAGGGAGAAACAACAGATATATGATTATCGATGGTCCGCTACAGCGGTTGCGGGAACTATGCCGCTTATATTGCGAAGACGTGCCATTTTCTTGCTGGTTGCAGCTAGATGCGCTGCGTGATTGTCCATTGCGCATTTTACTAATAGAGGGTTTTTTTTGGTTCACTACTGCGGTGGAGCGACTCATTTGCTCGAAGAGTTCCTCTCACGTCACCGAGTGCCACTGTCGATAGTGCAAATCGATATTGGTTTCGACATTGTCTTTGTAATTTTGTCTTTGTTTGAGTTTTATGTTCTTTGTTTTCATTTTTGTTCCTGTTGATTTTTATTTTTTATTTTCTTGTCATTGTTGATTTTGACCCTCGCTTAACTTTAGTAAAATCAAGGATCCATTAGTGAGAAAGTACGGAATGTCAACTAACAAACACATGGTGGTGTGTGGCTGCAGCAGGTGTTGATTCCCTTTTTTTTTTTTTTTTTTTTTTTTTTACCGCCGTCTCGGATCGAGAGCCAAGTACTGGAGTGAGGGTCACCCTGAGCCTAGCCCGAGAAAATCCTAGCAACTAGAGTTAGCGTTTCTTATTGTCATAATCAGGCAAGATCTACGCAGCTCGTTCACTGGTAATCTAGAAAGCAAAAAGCTGGGGATCCTTAGAGTCCCGAAGAGGAGATCATTTGCTTTGGAAAACACTATGTAGAGATAATATAATGAATAATCATGTCCATGACTGGAAAGTCCATCCGAATCAAATATGGAAAGTACCTCGGCTGTCTCATCGCGAGGGTTTTGTATCTGTAAACGGCTGTCGTAGTGGTGCGTGTAAATGCAACCCACGCGAGACTGTTGCCTTATTCAGCGCCACCCTGAGTAAAAAATAACAATCAAAAAAAAAAAAAAAAAAAAAAAAAAAAAAAAAAAAAAAAAAAAAAAAAAAAAAAAAAAAAAAAAAAAAAAAAAAAAAAAAAAAGAAATGAAAAAAAGACGGAAAAGAAATGGACATTTCCTAGTGTGGAGTCATTATTGCAAATCTTATTTTACTCTTGCTTACCTTGTTCTACTTTCTTTCTTTCTATACAGTTATTTTCTATGCGTTAAATAGTGTATTCTTTAATCTCTTGGTCTCTATTCTTTATTTCGCTGGTAAGATTGCTTTCTCACATGCTTGAGTCACTGGACAGTTGAACGGCTGAATACAACCTGGAACATTCCAAATTTGCTTCCAAACATCGCCTTTAAATGTCCTTTCGTCTAGAACATGCAATAATTTTGAGGCGTTTCTCTGCTTCTAAATCAAACACTGTTGATAGAAATTAGCCACT